>JBBPBX010036786.1:0-31289 GCA_038048925.1 Garcialebias charrua | reverse complement strand
TTACTCTAGAAACACACACATGCTCACACACACACCTATTCAGTCTGTATTGTTTGTGATTTATGCAAATCCCAAAACGCAAATGGATGACATGTGAGAAATGAAGACAAAATAATTTTGAGCGTGGAGGGACATTAAGTACTAACATGGTGATTTAGCGTTTCTGTGTAAAAATACATCAAGCAGATTTTATTGTGTGTGTTTTTGGACAAAATGTCTAACTTTTGTGGTTAAAAGTGGAAAAGTTACAAAGAATTATATCAATTTCTGTTCAGTATTGGAGATTAAAAAGAACTATAAAAATCCATATGTGACATTAAACATGTTTTATCTCAAACTTTATCAGCAAAACTAACATGCAAGAAACTACAAATTACCGTAAACAGTAAAATACAAAACTGGTTTAAAATGGTCTATTGAGATGAATGGTTTGTAAAATCTATTCTATCATTTAAGACAGATCAATACTAAACATAAACTGGTAAATGTTTGACACAACGTATGTTCCCCATTAATAAACATTTTATTCAACCTTTATTTAGGCAGGTTAATCCCATTGAGCCTCGAGGACTCATTTACAAGACAGACCTGGCTACGAACAATGACAACAGCAACAGTAGATTTTCCTTGGACAATCAACAATAGACAATCATAAGAGAGGCATACATATTTTTTTAACACGTTAAAACAAAGATGTCAAAGTAGTAAAACAGACAGCTTATAAGGCAGATGTAGAAAATCAAAAACAGGAACATGTCTGCATTGGTTCTTGCCAGGATTCCAACAGATTCTTAAAACCATTTAGAGAGGTCAAGGTTGAGAGCTTCAGATCTTTTTGTAAGATATTCCATGAAGCAGGACATCTCACATCAACATTCTCACCATGAAAAGTAGGTACAATAATTTGTAAAGTAAGAGGGACGTTCAGCCTAGCAGAGATAATTATCATCAGACAAAACTAGCAAACATAGAAATGGCTGTCGCTCGGTCAGTTTGGTGTTCCAGTGTCTTGGAGAGGGAAGGAGGAGCAAAGATCTTTATCTGGATGGGGCTAACCCCGAATGGATCTTACAGGTTGGAGGCTTGGCTTCTTCACCAAACCAACTTAAAATCTCATTAAAACCCAATTAAGCAAAACAATAATCTACGACAAATTAAATCGATTCACCCTCATGTTAACAATTAAAATAGATCATTTAAACAAAATGAAACGTGATCTTTAGTAACATTTGTCCCCCTTGGTGGGTCTGAGTCCGTTCCCAGGCTTGTGGACCACCGGAGTGATCATGCTGAGCTCAGCGGCAGGGAAAACCCTTCAGGCCCAATACAGTAAAAGAGACAAGCTGGGAGCGGTCCAGAGCTGGACCCAGTCCTCTTTCAGGGAAACGGTTCATGTGATGAACATGAGAGGCCTGTGTGTGAAATTTAGAAGCAGCTAATTGCTGGGATGGTAACAGATTCAACAAATAAAGCAAATAGTTGCAGAAGCACATGGTAGTGATTAGGCCACGCTGATACACATCTTCTCCAGTTTGTTCCTCTGACCTTCTCCCACTCAAGTGCACACCCACTAAGATGTTTGGAAAAATGATGCAAAACAGGCATCTACAGATAAGCATCTAATAAACACGCGCTGTAAGAAAGAAACACGTGCGGTAGTGACGTCACAAAGGTGCGGTGAGCGTGCATGCACACACTGTTGTCTTCTCAAACATTTAATCATGGCGAAACACAGCTGCCGCTCAGACTATTAATTTAAATCTATAACAGATACTGTATTTAGAATATTTGAAGACTCATGAAGTATGGAGGACGGAATGTGACAAAATGAAATCAATAAAAACAATAATGAAATGAATCATTTAATTATTAAATACATTAATTAAACAAACAATTAAATTATTAAATACATCAATAAATATACAATTAAATTATTAAATACACAATTAAAATTATTTAGCATAATTATTTATGTCAGGATTTATTCAATTATTTAATTTTGTCACATTCCACCCTCGTGTGTCACCATGGAATTGTGTTAACTGTCAGTCTCACGCATCAAACTCAGTGGGTGGGACTAGGGCGGGGCTAATGCTATGTTTCACGAACATTACCCCAAGTTAATATAATATCTCTTACCTTGCACACAGGTCGGGGGTTTGTGATCCACAGGTGTTGCATTGGGCTGTAGGTCTGACTCTGTGGAGCCTTAGAGAACTTCTTCACTTAAATTTACTGCTTGTCGTTAAAATGTGTCGTCTTCTTTGCATTCATGGTGTGGAAAACAGGTTTCATCCAAATACTGTACATGTAAACACAATTATCGCTTCCTAAAGTTTCGGAATATATTTTCTGGCCTGTGTGGATCAATCGATTTTTCTGTGGTTGATTTGTCTTTGCTTGCTGTGAGGTGTCAGGGTTAGGGTTAGTCCCGCACACTGAGTTTGATGAGTGAGGCTGTTTTTCATGGTGGCACTGAAAGGTGACAAGATTAAATAAACATATCATGAAATAAATGTTAAAAGGTCAATTTAATTATCTAATGGTGTATTTAATAATTTAATTGTATATTTAATTATGTATTTAATAGTTAAATGATGCATTTAATTGTTATGTATGTATTATGTACAAATGTATTTCATAATTATGATGGAGCTTTAGGGCCATACTAAGAAAAAAATTTGCATTGCCATGCTAAGAAATATTATTTTAAAGCCATGAAATTATGAGAATAAAGTCGTAAGAGTCTCTTTTTTTCCCCCAGCTCTCTTTTATTTATTTATTTATTTTTCTGAGTCGGATCCATGACACGACCTGTCAGTCAATCAGCAAATGGCCAATCCAAAGCTAAATGCTCCTCACCTGCAGAGCTGCTGCAGCCCATCAGAGCGTACCATCTTACTGTGAGGAAGTTCAAAGGCCTGACACTGATGATAATCTGATGCTGATGTGCTAACAGATTAACTATCTCCTTATTTGTAAAACCAAAACCAAAGTATAACTTAACAACATGCTCAACATTCTTCATTTCACCACAGTTAATATGCAGTAAACCTGCTTTATTATGTCGAAGTTCAGATAATATTACGACTCATTTACCTGTAGCTTCGGCTTGGTCATTTAATGACATGCCTACTCGATTGATTGACAGGTCGCGTCGTGCATCCGACTCATGGAAAAAAATTAAATAAACGAGAGCTGAAATAAAAAATAAAAAAAACGTCTTGTACAACTATTCTCGTAATTTTACAGCTTTGAAATTTTTTTCTTAGCGTGGCCCTAAAGCTCTGTCGTACATAAAGATGCTGAGAGAGCTTTTTTATCAGAGTCCACTGCGTTAATGCCTCACTTAAAGCTGCAGCTACCCTCCAAGTCTAAACTGTTATCTTATCAAAACAAAAGATTCTTTGAATATTGAGATCCAGAGAAACACCCTCAAGCTAGTGTGTGTGTGCGTGCGTGTGTGTGCGTGTGTGTGTGTGCATGTGTGTGTGTGTGTGTGTGTATGTGAAAGAAAAGGAAAACATTTCCGAGTAAGTCTCAGTGAGAGGGCCTGAGGGAAACTCAAAACACTGCTGTCATTCTCTCCATGTCGTGTTTCCTGCCAACTGACTCTGGCCTACAAGAAACACTTTTGTTTCTTGTAAATTTTGTCCAGAACGAGGCGTGTGACACTCGGCCCGTGTGCTGCAGGATGTGGAGCTCCATCTGAAGGAGTTAAAGCAAGAAACATCAGGCTTTCTTTTCTGCTCACTTCACACTGGATCTGTTGTTAAGTGAGATTTCTTAGAGACGAATAGTTTAACGTAGAGTTACCGTATTTTCCGATCTATAAGTCACACCTTTTGCCTAATTTGCATGCCCTGCAACTAATAGAGAGGTGAGACTTGTTTATGGATTGTTTCCCATATTTTTAGACCAATTTTTGGCTCAGATATGACCGTTTTTCATTTGGGCAAAAAATGGTGCAGTACCACTTTTGTCCGCTAGGGTACACCGACCGTTCCCACCTAATGTGTCCGACGGCAGGCTCCTCTGGTCGGACTGACTCTGTCGCAGCCCGGCCTCCTGCTCTGGAGCTCTGACACTTCCAGAGAGTCCACCGACCGTTCCCAGCTCATGTGTCCGACGGCAGCCTCCTCTGGTCGGACACACTCTGTCTCTGCCCGGTCTCCTGCTCTGGAGGTAACTACTGTTAGCTGTGTTTGTTAGCAAAAACGGTTACTATTTATCTAAATAACTCATAAACCACACAGCAGATTTTCTTTAAACTTACAGAAAGTAATTACTTGGTGGTCATTTACAAACTTTTAGCTGTTGGAGTTATTTGAGATAAAATTTGATGTTTTATGAACGTAAATGTGTCGCGGTTAGCTACAATGTTTTTTCCGGCTACTATTTATCTAAATAACTCATAAACCACACAGCAGATTTTCTTTAAACTTACAGAAAGTAATTACTTGGTGGTCATTTACAAACCTTTAGCTGTTGGAGTTGTTTGAGCTAAAATTTGATTTATTCATGATTTATTTTCGCAGCGCGCGACTGTTTGGAAGACGTCAAAGCGAAACAATTTAAATCCAGCAGATTTGACCATTACGTGAATTTATTAAGGAACGGTTAAGCTAAGACACATCTTTGCTATAATTTTCAGCAGACAAATAATTGTTTTTACCGTGTTAATCTTGTTAAAAGTCCTTCCGTGCATGCTTCTGTGGCCGCCATTTTCAGCAGGGCAAATGACGCGCTGACGCATAATAGATGCGACTTAAATAAAGGTGCGACACGTTTATGGATTTTTCCAATTTATTGCCAATAATTGGACAAAGCGACTTATAGAAAGGTGCGAGTTATCAGGCGGAAAATATTGTAAATAGCCTTTTAGAGTATGTCTCGATTTGTTTCTTTTTGAATCTTCCATTTTTATAAGCTTTTGTGCATGCAGGTGCACATTTTCCATGAAGTGTATGCATGCTACATATGGTTGAAATGCTGGAAATCCATGGCTGTGGATGTCAAATGCATCAGCAAGAGATGAAATATTAGGTGGTTCCACTGATTTATGCAGCATTTCAAAGACTTTGACAGGCTGTTTACTCGACTGCTCTAAGGAAACAATGAGGTTTCTAGGTAAAATTTACTGGTATACATACACACGCACACATGGACCGAGCTCAAGACCACCCACATTTACCGCCTGTCGCGGCACCATTTTCAAGACTTTGAGTTTAAAATTCAGCTTTTAGAAAAGTTGGTTTCCAAACTCTAATCATGGGTTTTGCAGGAAATCAGAGTCCCAGCCGGTTGGTCTGCTGGTCCCAGAGTTCAGTTTTCTGATTTAAATACCAACAGGAGCCATGGGGATTGTAGAAATGTGAATTACAAAATACTACTATTAAGTTACAGAGAAAACAAACGAGAAATAATTGTAATTTTCATACTAGATTCTGTGGATTTTCACTGGACTTTAGCAATAATAAAAATATGTCTTGCTTTTCCAAGAAAAACAATATAATATTAAATCTTTGTAGATTTGTCACGTCTTTCTTGCAGTAACCCTGTTGCAACTTTCCATTTTTTGAATCTAATCACTATTGTTTTTTTATTGTTTTATTTATTTATTTGTTCATTTCAAATTTAAAACACAAAAAATATATTAACAAAACCATGTTAAGAAAAAAATAATTAAATGAAAGGAAGCAGAAGAAGAAAAAATCTTATAATATCTGCCCCTTTTTAAACAAAATCAATTCAAACAATCAGTTTTAAACAATAATTATCCGTGAACCAATTCTGTAACTTATTACAATTCACAAATATATGGTACTTATAATTTTCACCATTTATATATATTTTTTCAAGAGTTCCCTCTTGATCATTCCCTTAAATATAAACACAGACTTAGCCTTTTTGACATTATTATCTAATTTATCTAAACCATTCCCAGACCTTTGCCCTGTATTAAAGTAGACCTACTCCTAAAACTTGTTCTATAACGTGATTTAACAAAAATGTCAGTTCCCTTAAGGTACTAACTGCTTTCCCTCTTTACAAAATGTTTTTGAATATTCGAAGGTAGTGTTAGATTCTGTGCTTTATACATTAACAAAAGAATATTATATTCTACCAGATCATATAACTTCAATGGTTTCATTTTAGAAAACAATATATTAGATGGATGACAGTAATGCACTCTTGTTATGATTCTTATAGCTCTTTTCTGTAAGATAATAATAGGCTGTGTTATAGTTCTGCACGCTGTTCCCCAAACATCAACACAGTACAATAATTCAAATGTGGTACAATTATTGCATTATACAACAAATACAGGGCTTTATCGTTCAATAAGTCTTTCACTCTGTATAACTTCACTTCACTGCTTCATGAGCCACTTTCAAACATTTTAAACTATTTTCACACTTAGCTCTCAAATTCTTTCCCTTTCAAGCCTCGACCCAATCCCTCCTTCCTTGTAGAGGAAGTGGGTCGTCCTGTGAGAGGAAGGCTTCCTGTAGTGACTCCCTCTGCTGCTCTACAGGAAGAGCAGGAGCAGGGGTGTCCAGGCTGAATTAGTACACCCCCAGGAACCATCAGGGGGGTGGATGCCCTTAATTTGGCTGCAGGAGATCATGAGAAGGGATTTGTTTAATGACAAATAAATTAAAGCTGCAGAGTGGGACTAAGGAGGAAGAAGTTATTTTTTTTATTTAAATAATATATCTGTTTTTCCGAGATGAGATGTTAATCTAAACACACAACTCAGGCAGGACGGATACGTAATAATTTGCATGTTTATATGTTGTCCACTTCACCTCTTTTTAATGCTACATATAATTATTACACAACGTTTAAGGTTATTACTACCTTCATAGCCTCTCCCTGCTGATTAGACTTAAGGGCTAGAAAATGTAATTACTGTAGGAGTGTCAGAGTCACGGTTTGATTTCTCTGATTTGCACTTGTTGGAAACTAGTTGTTGGCAACTCCAGATTCTGAGAAAATCTGCAAAGTTTTGGTAGTTTTGCTTAATTCTGAGTGTTAGCGAATGAGTGAGCCATGTCATCCACCCGCTTCGGATGTTATCAACCGACTGACAACATCCGAACCCGCTGTGTCGTCAATGCTTTGAAATTCATTCATTCATTCAACCTTTATTTATACAGGCTAGCCTCGTTGAGTCACGGGGACTCGTTTACAAGAGGGACAGCCTACAGTGATTATTTTTGTTGCAAAGTGTATCACAATGGAAGCACCAAGGAATTCTGATATTAAATCTGATACTGTATTTGTTTGAGGATATTTCACTAAAATGGCAGCTTAAACACAGCAACAATGTTGCATTCTAGTTTTAGCTTCTCTCCACTGGCTCCCTGTCAAGTCCAGAATTGAATTCAAAATCTTACTTCTAACCTACAAAGCTCTCAACAACCTAGCTCCATCTTATATTTGAGAACTTGTTGTTCCATATTTTCCTAACAGAGCACTTTGCTCTCAGACTGCAGGCTATCTCATGGTCCCTTGAGTTTCCAAAAGCCGAATGGGAGGCAGAGCTTTCAGTTTTCAGGCTCCTCTCTTGTGGAACTAACTCCCAGTTTCTGTCCATGAGGCTGACACATTGTCCAGTTTGAAGATTGGGCTTAAGACTCTCCTTTTTGATAAATCCTAGTTAGTCAACTTTTATTTAGATACTTTAATCCCACTGAGCCTTGAGGACTCATTTTTAAGAGAGACCTGATTGCTTTAACAAAGAGTGATGACAACAGTGGATAACAATAGCCGTGTTTCCATCAAGGTTTCTAGGTGCGCATTTTGAAGTATCGCAGCAGAAAAGCTTAATGGAAACGGCAAAATCCGTATTTACTTTCTCAAGTTCGCCAAAAAGTTTATACGCTCGCTTGAGGTGGTTTTTGGGATGTTCGAAAATGAGCAGATGCGCACAGCGACAGATGGAAACACATTTGCCGACTCGTGCTGCCGAAGCGAACATTCACGTCACGTGACTGATCAGCTGTTTCCGCTCCGGACAACATGTAACATCGCTAAAACTAGTTTGTATGACAGAATAAATACAACTCGACCGATAGCAACACGTACCTGAAATATTCTCTCCATTTTGACGAGATGTGTGGCCAGGTTCTGTTTTCAACTGCTACTTCCTGTTTACTGTAGACATGCGCAGTGCTCACGTCTGACGTAATGACGCTGTGCGTGGCTTGGTAGATGCGCTTCAAGCCAGCAGATGGAAACACTTCTGCTTCGCATTAATTTGTATTTACATATTTGCGAGATTTCAAAAATTAGCTCAAAAATCGAAATGAAAATGGATGGAAACACAGCTAATGACAACAATAACAAAAGAGGCATACGAATTTATTTATTTATTTACAGTATTTTACAAATTAAAACAAAATAGCAACCAAAAGTACAGTCAAAAGGAAAAGTAGCGAAAATAAAGAGAAAACCGCTAGATTATAAGGCGGTGTAGAAAACTAAAAACAGGAACATGCATTGGTTTTTGTCAGGAACTTAGCAGATTTTTGAAGCCACTTAGAGAGGTCAAGGTCGAGAGCTTATGATCTTTTTGCAAGATATTCCAGGAAACGGGAGCGGAGTAGGAGAAGGCCCTTTTTTCTAGTTCAGTCTGCACTGAGGGAACACTGCAGGTAATCATGTCCTGAGAGCGCACGCTGTAGCTGCACTCATGCAGAGACATGTAGGAGGAGATGTAAAGGCAGCAGACCAAGAAGTGATTTAAAGATGAAAATGTACCAGTTAAGAGTCTGCGTGAAGTTAATGATGGTTAGGGTTGGCTTGTCATGTTGTCTTAAGCTTATACTACTAGAGGACAAATTAACCTAATTTCTTTAAATTAATTGTTAAAATTGAATAGTTTTCATCTGATATTATTTCTATCTTAACATGTGATTCTTGACCTGCCATTGTGTATCTGTTACTACCAAACCCAGCTGGTCGAAGCAGATGGCCGCTTGTCCTGAGCCTGGTTCTGCTAAAGGTTTCTTCCTCACGAGGGAGTTTTTCCTTTCCACTGTCGCCTTCCTGCTTGCTCAAGATGAGAGTTCTGCGACGGAGTTAAATTCAAAGCGGTCTGCTCCTCAGATTAATAATATAAAATTATTATTTTTATATATGAACGTTTATGTTAACTTGTTTTTATATATGAATGTTTCTGTCCGGTGCCCTGCGACGACTTCTGTTGTGACTTGGCACAAACTGAATAGAATAGAATTGAATTGCATTCATTCAAGTTTTGTTTCGAGGTCAGAGGGTTTCTTTACTGTCAGTTGTAGTCGTTGGAGTGTGCTTTTTGTTGTTGTTGTTGTTTGTTTTTTATCTCAGCAAGAACATTTAGGAATATGACAGCCTCCTCAGGTTGGCATAAGAGGAATTTGCAGAGGTCAGCAGTGGCCAAACTCTGCAGCTGCTTTATTAGCCATGTACCCCTCTGGGTGTCCGACTGTGGAACAATGTGGAACAACAACCACAAGACTGCCTGGCCCTCCGTCTCTCATAGCCAGGGGTAAGGCATCTGTTTCCTCTGCCCAGCATGTGGAGGGACATTATTCAATACACACACACACACTGCTGTTTACACTACTCTCATCTTATCTCACTCGCTGGACACATTATAGAGCCGTTTTCAAAGCACACACCTCTGATGGGTTCACAGATAGTGTGTGAGGTTTGTGCGTGTGCGAGTGTGCGCAGCTACAGTGTGGATTGTTGATGTGACACCAAATAGTAATCGCTTGTCCTCTTTCTGTGTCATTTGGCCCAGAGTTTAGTGTTAATGTCCCGATGTTATCGCTCCTGTACAAACACAGACAGCGCTCCCATCTGATCTGGTGACTCTGCTGATAACAACACTCAGCTCTGTGAGTGGAAGGGTGACATACTGTATATGTGAGCTGCTGGAGTTGGTGTAATTCAGCTTTTTGTCTAATTTTCCTTACTTTTGCACAATCTGCAATTTAACATGATTTATGTTCCAAACGAGTCTGCATTCATGTTGGTCATATTTGACACACCTTATTAGCATTAAGCTTCACAGATGACCACAATCAGAACATAAGGGGCCAAGATGGTGTAGTGGCAGGGCTTCCGACATGGGACCCGAAGGACCCAGGTTCGAACCCCGGCCACTACACACCTTGGGGTGTCTATGAGTGCACACCTATTTCCCCAGCTCCCCGGGCGCTTTCTATGGCTGCTCACTGCACCACCTGGTGGTGGTTGGGTTAAATGCAGAGACAAATTTCGTCTTGTATGGGAAACATACACAGATGAAAAAAATGGACATTTATTTATTTATTTATTTATAATCATGCTAATGCAAAATGCTTCATTCCACTCTCTGGAGTAGATGACTAAAGATACCGTAAATGTAACTACCTTAAGAGCTACATTTTAAGAAGTTTGGAGTCCGCCTCATCTTTTTATATGTTTTTTTTTGCTCCTCTTATTTTTTCTTCATCTGTTCCACCTGAGAGAGGTGAAGGTGAGGAGGACAATAGGAGAAAAAGTAAGCAAAATACATTTACCCATATGTTAATGGTTATTTTAACCTGAAAGTACTTTGTCCTTTGGTTTTCATAACCTGAAAGTACCTACCGGTAAATGTGAGATGTCACAAAGCTGCATGTTTTTTATGTGTTCAAGTTCAAGTTTAAGTCATAAAATTAGAATATCGTGAAAAAGTTGATTTATTTCAGTAATTCCATTAAAAAAGTTAAACTTGTATATTAAATTAATTCATTACACACAGACTGATATATTTCAAATGCTTATTTAGTTTAATGTTGATGATTAGTGACAACTAATGAAAACCCCAAATTCAGTATCTCAGAAAATTAGTTTACTTAAGACCAATTAAAAAAAAGATTTTTAGAAATGTTGGCAAACTTAAAAGTATGAACATGAAAAGTATGAGCATGTACAGCATCAATACTTAGTTGCGGCTCCTTTTGCCTGGATTACTGCATCAGTGCAGCGTGGCATGGAGTCGGTCAGTCTTTGGCACTGCTCAGGTGTTATGAGAGCCCAGGTTGCTCTGATAGTGACCTTCAGCTCTTCTGAATTGTTGGGTCTAGTGTATCACATCTTCCTCTACACAACACTCCATAGATTTTCTATTGTGTTAAGATCCGGCGAGTTTGCTGGCCAATTAAGAACAGGGATACCAGGGTCCTTAAACCAGGTACTGGTAGCTTTGGCACTGTGTGCAGGTGCCAAGTCCTGTTGGAAAATGAAATCTGCATCTCCATAAAGTTGGTCAGCAGCAGGAAGCATGAAGTGGTAGACGGCTGCGTTGACCTTGCACCTTAGAAAACACGTGGACCAACACAAGCAGAAGACATGGCACCCCAAACCATCACTGACTGTGGAAACTTGACACTGGACCTCAAGCAACATGGATTATGTGCCTCTCCTCTTCCTCCAGACTCTGGGACCTTGATTTCTGAAGGAAATACAACATTTACTTTCATCAGAGAACATAACTTCGGACCACTCAGCAGCAGTCCCAGGCGAGATGCTTCTGACACTGTCTCTTGTTAAAGAGTGGCTTGACACAAGGAATGCAACAGCTGAAACCCATGTCTTGCATATGTCTATGTGTGGTGGTTCTTGAAGCACTGACTCCAGCTGCAGTCCACTCTTTGTGAATCTCCCCCACATTTTGAAATGGGTTTTGTTTCACAGTCCTCTTCAAGGTGATACCTATTGCTTGAACACTTTTTTCTACCACATCGTTTCCTTCACTTCACCTCTCTATTAATGTGCTTGGACACAGAGCTCTGTGAACAGCCAGCCTCTTTATCAATGACCTTTTGTGTCTTGCCCTCTTTGTGCACAATGTCAATGGTCGTCTTTTGGATAACTGTCAAGTCAGCAGTCTTCTACATGCTTGTGTAGCCTACAGAACTAGATTGAGAGACCATTTAAAGACCTTTGCAGGTGTTTTGAGTTAATTAGCTGATTAGACTGTGGCACCAGGTGTCTTCAATATTGAACCTTTTCACAATATTCAAACTTTCTGAGATACTGAATTTGGGGTTTTCATTAGGTTTTCATTAGTTGTCAGTTATAAGCATCAACATTAAAAGAAATAAACATTTAAAATATATCAGTATGTGTGTAATGAATTAATATAATGTAATATACAGTACGTTTCACTTTTTGAATGGAATTACCGAAATAAATGAACCTTTTCATGATATTCTAATTGTATGACCAGCACCTATATTATAATTTCCATCACATGTGGTACATGACGTGGAACACAATTATCTACACAGGGTCCCAGTTACATCCAAAAATAGCAAAATATAGTATAAAAAGAACAATAAATAAGTATCTAAGATATACACTAAGATATACGCCGAACAAATCCCAAATGGTACATTGATCATTGTTTGATCATTGTCAAAGACGATATTCATTACAAAATACATAATTACATTTTAAGTCATGCTGCAAACAAAATTATGTCAGACAGTAGTTTTGTTTAGCAAAAATGTCCCCAATAAAGTCATCCACACATATGTGGACTTGTTCAGTTGTTTTTAATATTATTAATAGTATTAAACTAGAGACATAACTTTAAAAATGTGGACATTTCTCGACAAATTTCTGTGAGATCAATATGTCAGCGGAGCCTGTAATTAAACATATACTGTATATTATTATTATTATTATTATTATTATTATTATTATTATTATTATTATTATTATTATTATTATTATTACTATTATTATGGTTATGATTATTATTATTATTATTATATGTGGTCAAATTAAAATATATGTACATTTTTCAGGAGCATGCTGTGTCTGGCACCACATAGTGATCATTGCAGACAAACATGCAGGCTATAATTATCCCCAACCATATTATTTATTTTCTAAAATCAAGTGGCTTTGGATGTCTGTCCATGTAACAAAAGACAAGGATGAAAAAGACACGGATTTTATATCAAGCACAAAATAAAAGTTTCCTGAGTAATCAAATACTGGACTTGAAATACTGTATGACAGAAAATTTAACACAGTTTAAAACGGACAAATAGGAGGCAGATGTGATAAATATTTTTATTTTATTTTAACTTCTTACAGTATGATTTGACATGATGGAGAATTAGGGGGAGTTTTTTATGTTGAATTAACGTTTTATTAAGTTGAAGTAAAACAAAAAAATGTTATTTATTGTGAAATGAAACACTAAAAATGGCACAAACCTAAATTTTATTGAACTAATTACAAAACATCTATAAAAAACAGTTGAAAAATAAAATTATTATTATTTGTATCGGTTGACTTGTATCACAAAAAAAATCAATCTTTATTCATCTTATCCATTATCCTTTATTACCAGTGATGTCAGATTTTTGTAGCATGTTAAACTGAGGACGAGGTTATCGGTAACAGCAGGTGATGGATCATTTGAAAATCAGGAAACTGTGTGTGTGTGTGTGTGTGTGTGTGTGTGTTGCAGGAAATGGTGAGTGTGTGTGTTTGTGTGTGTGTGTGTGTGTGTATGTGATTGAATGTGTGCGCGCGTGTGTGTGTGTGTGTACATCTCCCTCCCCTTGATCCTGCTGTGGTGGTCAGATAGTGCTAATGAATCAACAAGCTCCTGAAAGACAGATAAAAAAGGACAGAGGAAGGACGGGAGGATTTTTATCAGTTTTTTAAATATTATGTTGTTCCCAGTTTATGCTGAAAATGATAAATGTGCATTTTCCCAGCTGTCCCCAAAGACCCAGTCATGTTGCTCCGTGTCGCCCAGTCCGTTATCAGTGTTGTCCCAGTTCATGATGAAGGCAGACCCCTCATCAGATGAAACAGGGATTAAAAAAAAAAAACCGCTCAGATTATGCTTCGTGTCATTCTTTTACACAAACTATACATTTAATAAAGCCTTAATTTTGTTTTCACAACAAAAAGATATTCCATTTTGAAGATAAATTCAATCCAGGGCTTAATTTGTAAACCAACTGATGCCGGAATGCAAATAGCAGTGCAGGGTGGGGGGTCTGGGGGTCCTCCCCCTGAAAATTGTGAATAAATGTGATTTCCTGCACTTTGGTGTATTTTAACGGGCTGTAATACCCCTTTTACACCTAAGCCTCAAATTTCCGCCTGGCATTTTTTACTTGTTTTTCACTAGAAAATAGGAAGAAAATGTCCTATGGCCCAGTGCTTCAGCACATTTTTCCAGAATATGTAGAACTTTCAATATCTGGCATTGTTTTACATTATACTTGATACTAAACCACTATTAAAACTGTTTAATATCACTAAAAAACAAAAAACGAAAATATATTTTAGTGATTTTATGCAAATAAAAATTTGCATTTGAACATGAAGTACAGATTTTGCATCACAAATTAACAATTTCAACACTATAGAACACATTTACAATGTTTTTTTTATTCCCACATATTTTTACAAACAAGAAACAGACTAACAATTCTAACTATTTACAGGCGATTTTTCCCCTCCCCCATTTCTTATTATTGTCCTGAGCCTTTGTTTGTATTCCCTGAAGCAGTTTCTCTCCAGCTGAGGCACAAGCCCACATCACAGGCCTCACAACTCCAGGCTGTGCTTTTCTTATTCAGTGCTTGCAGCGCCGCCTTCCCATGCTTGCTCTCTGAGACATTGCCTGATCATTGCTGCATGGGGCTGGAGATGGTCTACAGGTTCCTTTTTGTGGCTCATTTCGAAGAGGAACACCTAGGAGGTGTGCTGCCAGCTCTTCTTGGAATCTCTGGTCATCATCTTACTTCTCATAGTGACACACTGGTCCTTGTGTATCAGGAATGAGTTGGTCACAGCAATGTGGTGTGGTGCTGTTGTATTGAGACTTTCATATATAGTGCACTTCTACACAGACAAAGTACAAACTGATGATTAGAATATCTTATAGACTTGATAAACTATTCTAAAATCAACATAAAATAAAACTATAAATACATCCTATTATGTGTACCCAGTAAAAACTATTATCCACAAGTAACAAGCGAGCCTCATTCATTCAGAAATAAAATTCAAAAAGTTATTAGATCAAATGTTTTTTCAGCTTTTTCTTCAGAAGAACAAAAAGAAACTTCTCCAAATCATCTAGGAATCTCCTTATTGTCTTTTTATTCCTTGAAAAACATTAGTTTTGACATAGTTTCTGCTCTGCAGCTCATGTTTGCCTGCTCACGCTGCATTCCGTTCTGCTGAGGACAAAAGCCTCGCTTTCCCCAGCGCTGCAGCCGAGAGCGAGTGACTACCGTAACTGTAGCAAAAACAGCATAAAAGCGCACTCTTTTTTCTTCCAAACACCGTTTAAATTTTTCTGATAGCGCAAACGGTTGCAGAGTTACGGCAATGTAAAAATAGCTTGTGAAAACGCATCGTCGACGATACGTTCGGTTTAAAAGGGCATCTATGTCAGAGCTATTCAACTAATAATATTAAGATTATATTAATACTATATTATAATATTATACTATAATAATACTAATATTCAACTAGGTCTAGATGTTGTTACCCGGATTATTGAGCATGGACTTATCACCAGCAAACTGGTTGGTCCACTGTAGGAGTGTACTGCTTAGTTGGGAAAACAGTTTTTTTGTGACTCCTCAGACTGACAAAAGTTTTATTCATTCAAGGCAGTTGTATTTGTTCATAACTTTATTATTAGTTAGACTCAGAGTTACCGGCTCCAAGCAAACAGTTACCGGTACACACCCTTTCAAAATAAGAGAGTTCCCGGATCCTGTTCCAGCAGGATCTGGTTCAAATTAAGCACTGGTTCAACCTAAAAGTCACAGAATGATAGCTACAAGCTAAAAGTCACAGAATGATAGCTACAAGCTAAAAGTCACAGAATAATAACTCAAAGGTAATATAATGTTAGCTACAAGCTAAAAGTCACAGAATGATAGCTCAAAGCTAAAAGTCACAGAATAATAACTCAAAGGTAATATAATGTTAGCTACAAGCTAAAAGTCACAGAATGATAGCTCAAAGCTAAAGTTAATAGAATTATAGCTAAAAGCAAAAAGTCACAGAATGATAGCTCAAAGCTAAAGTAATAGAATGTTAGCTACAAGCTAAAAGTCGCAGAATGATCGCTCAAAGCTAAAGGTAATAGAATGTTAGCTAAAAGTCACAGAATGATAGCTCAGAGCTAAATGTAATAGACTGTTAGCTAAAAGTAAAAAGTCACAGAATAATAGGTCAAAGCTGAAGGTAATAGAATTTTAGCTAAAAGTCACAGAATGATAGCTCAGAGCTAAATGTAATAGACTGTTAGCTAAAAGTAAAAAGTCACAGAATAATAAATAGTAGGTCAAAGCTAAAGGTAAGGGAATTTTAGCTACAAGCTAAAAGTCACTTTACTTTACCTTTAATCTATCATTCTGTGGCTTTTTGCTTTTAGCAAACATACCTTTAGCTTTGAACTATTATTCTGTGACTTTTAGCCTTTACCTAACTTTCTATTACCTTTAGCTCTGAGATACCATTCTGGGACTTTTAGCTTGTAGCTAAAATTATATTACCTTTAGCTTTGACCAAACATTCTATTACCTTTAGCTTTGAGCTATTATTCTGTGACTTTTAGCTTTTAGCTAACATTCTATTACCTTTAGCTCTAAGCTATCATTTTGTGACTTTTAGCTAACATTCTATTACCCAAACATGAAAACTACAGATAAACAGCAATAATAAAAAAGTTCAAATACTGACTTTGTTGAGACTGTAACTGTTCATTAACAGTGTTTATTACATGTTTACAAGCTAACTACAGTACATTGTTTACTCTTTGTCAGTGTTTATGAGTACCTTTGATTTAAAGTTGTACAGAAGAAAGTGGCTGTAGAATTTGCTGTCTACACTTGTACAGCCACTTTCAACCAAATGTCCCAGGTGTTTGTAAAAGTCCAGTTCTGTCTTGCTCTCCTCCAAGCTGCCTAATCAATCCAACATGGCCCCTGTTTTAATGTCAGCCTACGGAGCACCTTTGGCCCCTGCCCTTCAATAAATAAACTGACAGCTTTCCTAAATATGTGACAAAATGACATTAACGTTTACAGGCTGGGCATCTTCTCTGTGTGGGAGGTGTTGCTCCTCCACCTAGGAGGGTGAGTTAGGAAGGAATCTGAGACTTGTGCTGCTCATGTTTTTCTTTTTTTTTTAGTGTTTCATACACACACCTGCTCTTAATTGTCCAATTTGTAGGCGATGTAGTGGCCGCAAGGGAGCAGAGAAAGCGTAAACAGGCTGATAGCATCTCAGATGAGGTCACTGTGGCTAGAAATGTTCTCCCAACGGAGAGAACGAGCTCTGCAGGCTCACCGCTTCAAACTTCAGCTGTGAAGAGGAAGGCAGCCATTGTTCTGGGTGACAGATGAAAAGCATTTATGAGAATACGATCCACGTTCGGGTTTGTTTGCAGGGTAAACAAAGTCGTTGTGTAGCAGAGCAGCTCCAGGTTTCAACCTCCAAGGTCGGGGATCGTGTGTCTCCAGGTCAAAGTTCAAATTCGACTCGCTAAGTAATCTGGAAATTCAGTTTGTAAAGACGGCCTGACTCGCGTACAGTGTCCACCTCCTGTTTTACTTCCCTCCCTGCCTCTGGTTTCTCGCTTAAACGCCGGAGAAGAAGAAAAACGTGTCACATTTTCACACTTCATCTGAAGCTTCTTACGTCCTCCCTCGTTCCTTTATTCTCTTTCTGTTCCACAAACAAACATATTTGTTGCCATTAACCCCAGTTTCCCATGGTTTTATCTGTTTTTATCTGATTACAGGGAAAAACTAAAAATATAGCAGCTCCCAAAAACTGTGTCAACCTCCAATCATTCACTGTGGCAGCCAATCACTTCCCACAATCTGTGATTTCACTCACTTCCTGTCATGCACAGTGCTATCTCTAATTTCAGATTTTAAGATCAGTTTCTGTGCTCTTTCAACAAATCATAAATCAAAACCAGTGGTGGGCCTCCGACCGCTAGGTAGCGCTGTTGCGCTATTCCGCTTGTAGCGTTGCTAAATAATCTGTTAGCTTTACAGCGGATTGACTAAGTTTTATAATTCATAAGCGGATTTATGCTATTTTTATTTAAAATGCAGTACCGCTAATAACTAATTATCTATCAGTAAAAACGAAATAACGTATTTACGAGCAGCGCCGGATGTGGTCCGTCACAAAAAAGCGTCCCCCTCAGTCTCTTGGTGTGTGCTCTCTCTATAGCAGTTAGCAGCCAGTGTGTTACTCTGGAGCCTTATTGCTTGTTTTCGAAGAGTCAGACGAAGACTTTTTAACATGGAGGGTGAACTTATGGATGTTTCTCAGGGCCTACGCGACGCGTCTGGATTTAAAAATAGAATTTCGCCACATTAGCACTCTTCAAAATGGCGTCCGCGACGGCCAAAGAAGCCAGGATTTTACAACAAAACACGGTAAAACAATTATTTCTTTGCTGAGAAAAAATATATTTCATAGCTGACGTTATAGCACAAGTTTTTCTGAGCTTGAGAGTTTCACGAAATGGTCAAATCTGCTGGATTTAAAAAAGTAGTTCACCATTAGACTCTTCAAGATGGCGTCCGCAGGGCAGCAAACTTACATACTCAGGGAATCACAAGGAGCTCAGGAGACAGAGGCAACAGGAGACAATGCCAGGACAATGATAAACACAGAGATACAGACTTATTTTTGATTTGATTTGATGTTCATTCATTCATTTTAAAAGAACAATACAAAACAGTTTCATCAGATACAAGGATGAATAGACTTTTAGCTGAATGGATGGATGGATAGACAGTTAGCTGGATGGATGATCTTTAACAAGTTCTAAAATCATTAAAATTTAACCTCAGCTTGTGCCTCTGACCCAACAGAACCTCCTTCAGCAGCAGAATCCTCTGTGGTTCTCTGACTTCATCAGTCTGCAGGACTTCATCAGTCTCTCTCCTGGTTCTGGAGGAGTTCTGACCCACTCTTCTTTCCATTGTTGCTTCAGTTCTTTGAGGTTTCTGCTCAGCTCTCTGAAGGTTTCAGGTTCAGGTTCTGGACTCTGACTGGGCCGTTGATTTGATTTGATTTGATGTTTATTCATTCATTTTAAAAGAACAATACAAAACAGTTTCATCAGATAGAAGAATACAAGTAGGATAAAATGAAAGGAGCAGAAAGAAGATGAAATCTTATTATATCTGCCCCTTATTTATTTCACAGTTTGTTCAACCAATGATAACCTTCAAACTACATCACAAAATGAATAAATCTACTAATTTATCTAACTGTAATACTGTACACAAACACACTAAGCTACATCATATATAGTTTTTGAGCAAGTCCTTTTCGACCTTTTTCTTAAATGTATACAACTCAAACAACTTACTGTATAACAGTTCATGCACCGCTAGTTGGCAGTGTAGTGCAAATATTGCATAACTTGCTGCTACCAATTGTTGAATTTAATTAGCGGATTAGAATTAGCTTCCCCTAATTTTCATAAGACATTAGTGCTTTTGAAATTGCGGACCTAAATAAATTAATTAGTGCTTTAGAAATAGCGGAACTAATTTTTGGATTAGCGTTGCCCACCACTGATCAAAACGTTCAGAACATTTAAGGACAATCCTGCTATGACTTTTGGTACTGGTGCAACTTTAGTTTTTTGAAATATTTAGCCTTTTCTGGCATTTTATTTATCCTCCTAGAAAATGAATTGAGCTCATTTTACATCTTTCAAATCTTTCGATCTGTTTACAAGCTTTTACTGATCCTTACACATTTTATTCTGCTTCAGCTTCTTTCAGCTTCCTTCTGCAAACTTAAACATTTTTCAGCTACTTTCAGCTACTTTCAGCTGTTTTTCAGCTGTTTTCTGCTCCTTTCAGCTTATTTCTGCTAGTTGCAGCTTTTTGTATTATTTCAGCTACTATTTAGTTGTTTTTATTCTGATTTTAGCTTTTTCAGTTAATTCCACATTTTCTGCACTCATTTCAACTTTTTTCAGCCTAATTCAGCAAAAATGTGCTCTCTGCTTTTTTACAAATTCTGCTTTGGGTATAACTTCAGCTTTGTGCTGCCTTTTTTTAGCTACTTTTCAGCATTTTTTTTTGCTAATCTCAGCTTTGTGCTTGTTTTTGCTTCTTTCAGTCTAACTGAGCAAACATGATTGTTCTGATTTCTTCTGCTAATTTAAGCTTGTTCTACATTTTCAGCTACCTTTTTGGCATTTTTTAGCTAATTTAAGATCAATTCAAGTTTTTCTTGGTGATTTCTGCTGCTTTCAGACAAATTAAAAATTTTTCTGCTAGTTTCAGCTTTTTATGCTCATTTCAGCTTTTTTCTTCTAGTGTCATCATTTTCGGCTATTTCAGCTACTATTTAGCTGTTCTTATACAAATTTTCACTTTTTCAGCCGATTCCACATTTTATAGCTCATTTCAGCTCTTTCCGCTTCTTTCTGGTTGTTTATGCTTTTCTCTGCCTTTTCAGCTTCAGCATTTTTTCCCCTAATTTCAGCCTTTTTAGCTGATGTCCTAATTCATTTCTGCTTATTTACAAATTCAGCAAATATGTGTTCTTTGTATTGTAAAAGCGCTTTGGGGCTCCTCACAGGGGGCTGGAAAGCGCTATATAAATAAGCTCCATTTACCATTTACCATTTCTGCTTTCTTCTGCTAATTTCGGCCTGTTCTTCCATTTCAGCTACAATTCAGCATGTTTTTAGCTAATTTCAGCAGGTTTTTTTTCTGCAAATTCTTCAGCAATAAGCATTCACACTGCATTTTAATTAAATATTGACCGCTCCCTGATGCAAGTTAATCAGTTTTTTACCCATGTCTCTGTTATCTCCACTGCATACTCCCAGAGCTAACAAATATCACATAAGATCTTGCAAAACCTCAAACACAGTTATAACTGTGTTGTTTCTCATCAGACAATAATTCTAATTTAAAACTCCCAACATGACAGACTGAGCATTACATGCATTCTTTCAAGTCTGAAGATAATCACGAACAAATTTAAAAAAGAAAATGGTGGCTTGCGTACATTTCTGTCCAACCACTTCACAAGCTCCGTCTCTCCACAGATTTGTGCTTTCTGGGAGGAAATCCTTTGACATTTCTGCACATTTGACTCTCACTTTGTGGTGTTTGGTGAAAGATGAATAAGTGAATCCAAACAGTGAGTTTGTGTGTGAAGTCTGAAGGCAGCGTTCACTTCTTCCTCCTCTTCCTCCTCCTCCTCCTCTCGTGGTGTTTGTTTTTCTTCCTGCCTTTTAAAACTTGGTTAAATAAATAAAGTGCTTTTCTGGCCCAGCATCAGTAATTTCTCTGCTACTGATACCCCGTCCCTGACAGATGAGGATGTGTGTATAAACGCATTTATTTCCACATGTGCTTATATTGGGTCATAAATAAATAAAGAGCAGAAAATATCACGCAGCTATTTTGAACACCTTCGGCTTTGACCTTTTTGTTCCCACTCATAACTCAGCTATACCAGATTAGCCTCCAACTCCTTTTTTTAGACCCTTCTCAACTGATTTGTGTGTATGTGTGTGTGTGTGTGTGTGTTACTGTTCCCACTTTCCCCCAAAAATGGTAAAACACCAGCAAATGAGAGGGCTCCTTTGAGAAATGTGTTTCTCGTGTTCTCACGGTGTAAAAAATGACGCTATCGCCAAGCTCCAAGAATCAGCAGCTTTGTCCTCGGTACGTGGCGCTCGGCCCAATTCGCGCGCGTGTGTGTTTGAGTGTGCGTGTTTCTGTCTGTGTGCGCATGCATGGGTAATTTAGTTTGCAGAGTGTGTTTTATGCTTAAGTAGTGAATGACAGTCTTTATGAGACCCCGCTCTCTGGTAAAAACATGGAAAGATTGTTTAACTGTTCATACAGCCAGAGGTCACAGTCAAGTTCACGTGTGTGTGTTTGTGTTTGTGGGTGTGTGTGTTGGTGAGTTAGTGGACTTCCCCGTTCATGTGGCTATGTTTAGATAGACCCTCTGATAATATCACAGCAGTGAGCGCAGGCTTGATTGATGGAGATGTTATCAGTTTTATGAGGGTGAAGACGTTTTATTTTTATGTTAAATGTAGAAAATGTTATTTTTGCATCATCGTTTGGATCGTCCATCATTCCAGCAATGGTTCTGCCATTTTAGTGTTGACCCTCCCAGAAACATCAGCCATCTTTATTTAAGAGTTAACTGTTGTCTGCAAGGAGTAAACCATAATGCAGATTATGAGTGACAAGGTATTTTTAATGTAGATCATGCAACAAAGTGCTATACATATGAAATCAAGAACATTTAAATACACACATTTTTTTTTATTTATTTTTTTTTATTTCATATTTTTATTAATTACGATAACTTTGTAAAGTCGGAACTTCGTAAGTCGATGTCGTCGTAAGTCGGGGACCACCTGTAGCACCAAATCACAACAGAAGTCGTCTCAGGGCACTGTACAAAAGCATTCACATACATTATAAAAGCCAATTAGTAAAAGTTGTCTTTCTAAAAAAGCCAGATTGTGTTGAATCTTCACTTCGTTGCAGCCTCCTGTCCTGAGCAAGCACAAAGGCAACAGTGGAAAGGAAAAACTCCCTTTTAACAGGAAGAAACCTCCAGCAGAACCAGGCTCAGGACGAGCAGCCATCTGTTTCGACCTGCTGGGTTTGAGAGGACAGGAAGTAGAAACAGACAAACAGAATGGCAGGTGTAGGTGCAGGTGTACTCCCTACTGGAAGAAAGACAAAAAAACACGTTAAGATCGAAATACTTACAAAAACAAAATGGGTATAAATAAAAAGCAGGTAGAGTAAGTAAAGACAGCAGCAGAAATGTGGTCAGTTTGTCCTCCAGTAGTCTAAACATAAAGGTGTATAACTAAGAGATAGCTCAAGAAACCCAAGCCAACCCTAACTATAGGATTTATCCAAAAGGGAAGACTTGAGCCTAATCTTAAAAGTGGACAATGTGTCAACATCACAGACAGAAACTGGAACTTGGTTCTACAAGTGAGGAGCCTGAGAACTAATAATAATAATAATAATAATAATAATAATTAATTCAATTTATAACACACTTTTCATTACTGGAAATCTCAAAGTGCTACACATATATTGAATGCTACACACATTCATAAACCTGTGGCGGCAGACTACCATGCAAGGTGCTTTCCAGTCCTACCGGAACTGAACTGAAAGATCTGCCTCCTGTTCTGCTTTTGGAAACATAGGAACCACAAGTAAACCTGCAGTCTGAGAGCAAAGTGCTCTGTTGGGGAAAATATGGAACAATAAGTTATTCTTTTTTTTTTTTTTAAACCAACGGTCATTACATTACATTTTATGTTGGTTAAACAAGTTTAAATTTATATAAATGTTAGTCCTCAGCGATGTTGTTTCATCTATTTTGGCTTAAAGTGTCTCTGCAGTTTCACCCACTTGTCCAACTTCCAGTTCTAAGACAACCAAGATGTGAACAGCCAAATGCTGAACGTAACACCAGAAAATAGCAATTCACAAACTAAGATGTGAGCTCACGGTGGTGAGGTTCACTTCTAACTGCAGTCGTTCCAGCTGCCAGATTCAGGTAATAAGCTCAACCGTTCTTTCTGTGCAGCACAATGAAACCGCAGCTGGCAGCTTCCATATGCTGACAAAAAGCTGGAAACCTTTTTTAAGCTCAGCGTTTTCCAAGAAGCATTTACGAAATGTAACGGTAAAAAAGTGAGAGCTTGTAGTCGCATCATATGTGAGCCCTGGATAGATCCAGACTGTTCTGAGTCGGCTCACAGAACAGAGAAATAAACCCATGTTCCATTTTGTTCTTGTTTTCATTGTCGTCGATCAGGTGAAGGGTTTTTAAGCATTTTACAATAAAACTTTGACGTGTTGCATCATTAAAGTGAACAACTTTTAGATCCAGCAAAATTCCTGGTAAATAAAAAAAAACGAATCTTTTTGGTGTTTCTGTAGTCTTCCAGGAAGCAATATTGTTCAGTGAGTAAGATATTTTCCACTGAAATTTCATCTATCTGTCTGACGTTTTGAACTCTTCATTATCATTCCTTGACGCTGGCCTGCAGATACGCAGTCAGGGTGAAACAGACGACGCCAACGCGTGGTCGGCCCTGCGTCATTCCTGACCATGGTGAAGCAGTGTGAGTCTGTGTGTGTTCAGGGTGAGATCAGACCATAAATATAGCCTCCCCTTCTAGACAGTTGGTGTCCGACAAGGAAAAATGCAACAGTCTCTGACTTTTTTGGTCAAAACGCAACTGGAGAGAAGAGAGGAGGGGGTGTGGGGGCAGTTTTGGGACTGGGGTTAATGTTCTGCTAAAAGTCATAGTTCCATAGCAGCCATCTGGATGATGTGAGCGGCCTGAGGTGGAGCCTGGGAAAGTTAGATTAGCATGTTGCTAACTGTGAATATGTGTATTGAATGATTGAGGATCCGGCCTTGTTGGCTCCATGTTTACCTCGTTTGGCCTTTGCTGTTCTAATCTAGTCTGGTTTGGTTCCTTTAAACGTGGTCTGTAATGAGTCATGTTTCTTGTATTCACTAATAACACACTCTTAGCTTTTAGGACACAATTATATGAGGGATTAAAGCAAAGACCAGAAAGGAAAATATTTTAGATCCATGTTTACCTTGTTTGACCTTAGCTGTTCTAATCTAGTCTGGTTTGGTTCCTTTAAACGTGGTCTGTAATGAGTCATGTTTCTTGTATTCACTAATAACACACTCTTAGCTTTTAGGACACAATTATATGAGGGATTAAAGCAAAGACCAGAAAGGAAAATATTTTAGACAGAAAAACTGATTTGAAAAACATTTTCACTGGAAAATTAGGCCATGTCATTTCAGTGCTTTTGTTTAGTCATTGTTTGTTAGCCTAACAACAAATACGTATAATTTAGTTTAAAGTTCAAAAAAATTTTTTTGCCAGTTGTTAATTTCAGTGTGGTTATAAAACCAAAACTATTGTTCTTGTAACGCAACAAAGGGTTAAATCATGTCATCTGGACAAGTTTATTCTATGGGAGAAATGTTTTGTCTTTCATCCAAAAAACTTCATCAGTCTGAGGCTTGCCAACCCCGATCTGTCTAATAAACAGCACCTCCTTGATGCGTTTCAAACTATTTCGGCCAGATGTCCTTTCAGGCTATTTCTGTGAGTAGCAAGTTGGTCATCTGGCACAAAACATTTGATTGTTGTACATGACGATTGATTGTTTTGGATGGATGGTCCCCTTTATGCATGCGTGAAACCAGTTTTTTTTTTTTTTTGATTCCACAGAGGGCTGGCTTGAAATACATCAAGGAGGTGCTATTTATAAGTCAAGTCAAATTTATTTGTATAGCATATTTAAGACAGGAACTGTTACCAAAGTGCTTTAACAAAAGAGAGACAAACATGAGGTTACTAAGCTGCAGCCACTTGAGCGGCGCCATCTTTTTAGATAAGGAAAGTGACAACATGAGGAAAGGGGAGATCAGAAATGACCTCAGCACAAAAAGCAACATAAACAAACATAAGACATATGCATTCATGCATAGGGGACAACAAAGGTGGTGAGTAGTCCTTGGACATTCCAGAAAGTTCCAAAGTTCTGATAAGATGGTACAGTGTCTACCAGCATCACCATTCTGATAAGGTTACAGATGTCCTCGGGAGGGGGAGGGACAGACTGAGCTTCTAATTTACGTATCCTCCAGGAGCAATTTGAGATAAGTTGTCCTGTCCAAGACCAGCAGGAGGCCAAATTCAGATAAAAGGGTCAGTTCTGGGGCCCCTGCTGTTTTCCCTTTACATGCTGCCTTTAGGTCAAATTATTAATCAGTTCAACATTTCTTTTCACTGCTATGCCGACGATACACAGCTTTACATCAGGACTGGAGCATCCTCATCATCCCCATCTCCATCTTCACTCACTGCCCTCTCTACCTGCCTGGAGGAAATAAGGGCATGGATGAATCAGAACTTTCTTCAATTAAACTGCTCCAAGACTGAGGCCATACTGATTGGCACCCCTCACCAGATACAAACATCAACTTTAACAACAATCTCCTTCTCTGGTCAAGACATCCCCCTCTCCACCTCTGTTACAAATCTTGGAATAAAAATGGACTCTCATCTTACATTTGAAAATCACATTAAGCATCTGTTTAAAACCTGCTTCTTCCATCTTCGAAACATCTCCAGACTTCGCCCATCTCTGACTTTTTCTGATGCTGAGAAACTCGTCCATGCCTTTGTCTCCTCCAGGCTCGACTACTGCAACTCCCTGTTTATTGGAATCCCTGGCAAAAACCTTCAGAAGCTTCAATATATTCAAAACAGTGCAGCAAGGATTTTATTGAGAGCTCGTAAATTTGAACATATTACACCCATTCTCCATAACCTCCATTGGCTTCCTGTCACCTACAGAATTCAGTACAAAACTGCTCTCATTACACACCAATGCTTACACGGAACTTCACCTGACTATCTAAAGGACATTCTTGCACCATATTCATCCACTCGGTCTCTACGATCACAGAACAGTACAGGGAACCCCCGACCTACGAACGAGTTTGGGACCTAAGAACCGTTCGCAGCTCGATCCGTTCGTAGGTAGGGGGTGAAAATTATATTTAAAAAAAAAAATTATTCATTCATTCATTCATTCAACCTTTATTTATCATGCTAACGGAGCGCGCGCACACATTTAAGCATGTACAGTAGTGTACTGTAATGTTAAACATTGCTATTCACATTTACAGAATAAATAAAAATATATTTTCTTACTTTGAGATGGTCAAAGCCGACATAGGTTGCCATGCGTTGATTGTTTTCGGGCCAAGCAGCGCGGGGGCCGGCAAGCCACCGCAGCTGCTCCAGACCTGTGTTAGCTAGCTGGCTAGCTTCTGCTAGCCAAGCCATGAGCTAGTGTTGGAGCGGCGGCGCGATCAATCTGCAGCTGCTGCTCCAGCCGCTGCTCCAGCCTGAGACGTCCACAGAGCTATTCCAGCTAGTAATTAATCCATATGATGCGATCCTGGTCACCAGTGTTCAAAAGGCCGGCTCCCGTGTTAGCTCCAGTGTTAGCTCTGGAGCTAGCCAGGCCGGAGGTGTAGCCAGGCCGGCCGGAGGTGTTCGCACGGCGGCCTGGCACGATCGGCGATAAATCCGCTGCTGCCTGAGACATCCACAAAGTTCACAGAGACGTTTCCAGCTAGTAATTAATCCATATGAAGCCATCCTGGTCACCAGTCTTCGTCCGGCTCTCGGCAGCTAACCTAAGATGGCGTCCGGTGTTCTACATTAATTTGTGACCGGAGACCCCAGTGACTGAACCTAAAATAGCGTCCGGTGTTCTACATTAATTTGTGACCGTGTAAACTGAAGACCTACTTCCTGTTGCCCAAGATTGCTCAAAAATTGCTCAAAAATGATCAGAAATGATCTTTTTTATCATAATTATTATTTATAAAGCCTTTAAAACAACCAGAACATGAAATTAAGAACATTTAAACACAAAAAAACAAAAAAAAAAAAAAATTTTTTTTTTTTTTTTTAATACAGTAATTTCATATTTTTATTAAATATGATATGTTCGTAGGTCCCGTGGTTCGCAGGTCGATGGGGTCGTAGGTCGGGGGTTACCTGTAATCTACTTCACATTCCACGAACCAAATTAAGGACCATGGGAGACCGGGCATTCTGTGTGGCTGCCCCCCGCCTATGGAACTCCCTCCCTGACTACCTGAGAGCTCCACAGTCACTGGTTGACTTCAAAAACGGCTTAAAGACTTTTCTTTTTAAGCAAGCCTATTCTGCCTCCACATGATTTTATCTTTGATCTTAGTTGATATTATTATTGATTTTACTTGATTTTATCACTTGTTATTTATTTATTTATTTTTTAATCAAGCCTATTCTGCCTCCACATGATTTTATCTTTGATCTTAGTTGATATTATTATTGATTTTACTTGATTTTATCACTTGTTTTATTTGATTTTTGCTTTTGTTGCACTTTGTAGCTCTTTGAGATTTTTATTAATGAAAAGTGCGTTAAAAATTAAATTCATTATTATTATTATAAACAATAACTGTTTGGGCCGCCAGACTCTGATTACTGTCTGTCTTCAAGTTTTGCTGGTACACTCAATGGCGAATCCAAACAGCCAGATTTATGGACATTCCGCCGGTCCGTGTTCCATTAGTGTTCTCCAAGATTGAAACCTTCATGCTGGTGAGTTCCAGGAGCCGCAAGTGGCCTACAATTCTCAGAAATCGCATCCATCTTGTGGTTGAACTCATTAAGCATCTGAGTCTGAGAGCTGAAGGCATGAATTAATCCTTCACATAAGGCAGGCAGCTTTACCATGGCCGAAACTGCTGCCAACGTCTTCCTAATTTTTTGATATCCAAGGCATCTGCCGATTCCAAAAAGCAGAAACCCTGTTATCGTAAACCCAATAATGTGCACGTCTTATCGTAAATCCGATAATGTACACGTCTTCTACGTCCTCCATGGACAGAACAGATAGGCACATCATCTTCCACTCCCACCAGAAATTAATGATATACCCAGCTGCATGGGTCCCTTCAGGGCATGAAGGCTCTCAGCACCCTGTCGTCTGGTGGTAAAATGTTATCAATCGTGTTAAGGGACCAGCTGACCAAATCCATAATAATTTTTGATTCAGAAGATGTGTAAAACAGGGGCTCTGAGGTTGACAGGACAAGAGAGCAAAAAAGCAGGAGGGAGTGAGAGAGGGCAAGAGCGACTGTCTTCGTTGAGAGCGAAAGAGAGAATTATAAGGCAGGTCTCGGTTGGCAGGCCTCAGACTCATGAAGTCTGACATTTCTCCCAAAAAAGAAACATCCAGCTGACATGATTTAACCTTTTTTTTGTGATTTACTGTATCTACCCGGGTGATTGTGCTGTCAACCCTTTTTATTTATTTTTATTGTTCTTGTATTTTACATTTAAAGTAATTCCTTACCTCCAAATGAATGGTAAGATTGGTGTACTGACAAATAAAAACACCATTTAATATTAAAGATTAGGTAAACTAATTTAAGAGTCTAACCAAGATGTAACTTAGTCAGAATGTTTGTTCTTGTGCTAAACGTTCAGACGTCAGCAGTTCAGGATCATGTAATGAACTGTTTAGGGATCATCCGAC
Source organism: Garcialebias charrua (assembly GCA_038048925.1). Classification (NCBI taxonomy): domain Eukaryota; kingdom Metazoa; phylum Chordata; class Actinopteri; order Cyprinodontiformes; family Rivulidae; genus Garcialebias; species Garcialebias charrua. The sequence goes on along the minus strand of JBBPBX010036786.1, from coordinate 2,064 downwards.
TTGTCAGGATCGTGGAGGGAAAGTGTGAAAAGGTTTGTGTGATGAGTGTTAGATACACAACGAACAAAAGGATCCTTTGAGTGCTGAGATTCACAGGCAGCTGTCAGACGTGTTCGTTCTTCTCTAAATTTGATATTTGGGATTATCCTGCACGGTTGTGGAATGCTGTTTAACACATACACACAGTCTTTTTGTTAATTTTTCACTCACTTCACACTTTATTTTCGCTCCATTGAGACATATCCACATGTAAACATGAATCTAACCTGACTGGCTAAGTTACACGGTTTGCAAAGTGAAGCAACTTGACCCTGCAAACCAGCACTGTAGCTCTCGTATTTGTAAATTAATATCACTGTAGAGGTGAAATAAAAACGTATAGCCCTCAAGGTAAGAATACTGCAAAGACTTTGGCACACGATTCAAATATCAGCAGTTCTTTACAAATATGTGATCACTGCTTATCACACCTATACAGTATCACAATTAGAGGAAAGTAATTAATAATATATCGGTATTACACTATCAGTGTGTTTAATGTTATGTTATGTTGTTTATTTGTCATACGCAGGTTAACACAAGGTTAACAGTACAATTAATGTTCAGGATGAGAAGAACCGATTCAACTCACTACAAACCAAAAGGCAAACAAACAAGAAATACTAAAGTATGCTATAAGGGTACAAAATAAAGTACCAAAATGTGAAACAGAAATATAGTATTTACAAGGTCCAAAATAAATATAGTAAACAACAATATGGTAGAATGTAACGGTGCAAGTAGGATGAATTAGTTTAAATAAGTATTTCGCAGGTAGTAATATTAGCTTAAATGTACATGATATATTGCACTTAACATATACCATACAGGTTGTGTGACAGGTTATTGCACAGGTAGTAACATTGAGATTAATTGAATTGTGATTGTAAGGTAGTGACATCTGACTGGTGCAGTTCTCATACCACCCTGTGATGCAGCCTGTCAGCAGGCTCTCCATGGTGCACCTATAAAAGTTAGTGAGGATGCTGGTGTTGGTACTAAACTTCCATACCAAATCAAAGTCCTGACCCTAATCCAATCCAGATGTTGTGGAAGGACCTGAAGCAAGCAGTTAATGTGAGGAAACCCACCAACATCTCAGAATTCAAACTGTTCTGTACGGAGGCATGAGCTTAAATTCCTCTAAGCCCATGCTCCAGTACTTTATTAATACCAGTACTGCAGATGATTAAAGTCAATACATTTTTTGGTCATGTCAAATTGGAAGATGGTGTAGTGGCTAGGGAATCAGACTTGGGATCCAAAGGACCCAGGTTCGAACCCCGGCCACGGCACACCTTGGGGTGTCTATGAGTGCACATCTATTTTCCCCAGCTCCCCGGGCGCTGACTACGGCTGCTCATTGCACCACCTGGTGGTGGTTGGGTTAAATGCAGAAGGCCAATTTCATCTGTCAAGTATGGGAAACATACACATATGACAAAAATGTGACATTTATTTTATTTATTTTATTTAATGTGTCTTTAAATTTAAAATTTGTCAATTATTTGACCAGATGCTAATGACCACTTGTGGGGGGTTTTTTTGCCACAGAAACAAATTAAATAACTGAAAATAGGTAAACTATGGCAAAGTCATGGTTGTATTGGTACATATTTACACTTTTGATTTGTCGAATAAATTACCGGTATGCAGATAAAAGTGATTTGTTTACATTGAAATCATACCCTTATTTCAGAATTGCATATGAATTCATCTGAAAAGTTACAGAAGTAAACTCATTCAAACTGCATTATTTGAGGCTGTTCAAAATAACTTTTTTGTTTGATTTCATGTTTGCAATGATCATGAGCAAACTGCATGCAAAAATGACAAATCTGGTAATCCGATGAACCCCCCCTCTAAATACCGGTACCCTCAGAATGTCAGAACTTCTATTGTCACAATATTCAACATTAGTATGCAGTTGTTTGGTTTTCTGATATTGTGCAGCTCTAATCACATTCTGTGAGTCTATAGTGTATACATTTATAGACATGTCGGCTACAAAACCACGTTACCAGA
>JBBPBX010036785.1:12206-31289 GCA_038048925.1 Garcialebias charrua | reverse complement strand
CTGTCGTAACCTGCGAACGAAACGGGAATTTAATTTTTACGTAAAACAGTGAATTAAGGACCAATAAAACCCAAGCAGCAGGTAATTTCTTGCCTCCATCGTCCTCGCTTTCAATATCCGACTCCTCGCTGTCGCACGGTTTGAACTCCCGGAGCCCCTCGGGTTCGTGGGCCCAGATCATGAGGCACGTGTCGCCCCCGCCCACCGTCACCAAGAGGCTGTCGTCGTGGGTCCATCGCACATTGGTAACATGTGTGCTATGCGCCACGTAGCGTTTGAACTTAGCATACTTTCCCTGAGGGAAAAGACCAACATTTACATACCATTTGTCACATTAACACAAAATTAACATAACATTTACATAAATCTCAAAGCATGTTTTTTTAGTTAAGGGATGTTCTTACGTTATGATAAACTGTCCTACCTTCACCGGGTATCTAAAGAGCTTGATGTATCCCAAGTCGTCTCCTGTTGCCAGCACCCTCCTGTCATGACTAAGGCAGGCAGAGGTCACCTCGGTGATCTCAGTGATCACAGGCCAAGCGCCTTCAACAGACGACCCCAGCACGCACGTCCAAGTGCTCCAGTCAATCTTCTCCACCTGAAACAAGTCAGTCAAGAAAATAAGATTCGCAACACGTGACATTTTACAATATTGGATGAGACCGCATTAGGGGTGCAGGAAAAAAATAATTTTTTTAAAGAATCTAGATTCTTAGTCCTGGCGATTCAGAATCGATTCTAAAAGCCCCAAAATCGATTTTTTTTATTTTTATTTTTATTTTATTTTTACATTAAAACCCAAAAGTTAAAGAAAATAAAACCATATCTCTTAGTATATGAAAGAATACATAAAATGAAAGGTGGCAGAAAGAAGAATAAATCTTATTTTATCTGCCCCTTTTTCAAAAACAAAACAAGTTCAAACATTCCATTAAAACAATAATCTATAAGTAACAGAGCAAAAAGAATAACTTTTCACACTCTACAAATATCTAGAACATTAAACTTAACTAAAAGTTTTAGTATTTTGTTAACAATTTTGTTTTGATCATTTTTTTAAACATAATCACAGAGTTTACATCTTTAACATCATTTCCCAAAACATTCCACAATTCCACTCCCTGTATTGAAATAAACCGTCCCTTCAAACTAGTCCTGTACCTTGGCTTTGCAAAAATTTCAGTTCCCTTTAGACTGTAGCAGCTTTCTCTCTTAACAAAATACATTTGAACATTTGAAGGTAGTGTATTCTTATGAGCCCTATACATTACTAACAAAATATTATAGTCCACCAAATCATAAAACTTCAGTACTTTGAGTTGTTTAAATAATTTAATGCATTCCTGTATTATTTGTTCCTATTTTTGGTATAGATATCAAACGATGCAAAAAATTTGATACAATAAGGAACCTAAAATTATTGTTTTAAAGAAATGTTCCATTTGTTTACATTGTTGTTTATTCTTTTCAGCTTGTCAGTTACAAAACTGAAACTAAAATTATGACCATTTTAATAGAAAAATCGTTTCTGAATCAAAAATCGTTTCTGAATCGAAAAATCGATTTTGGATCGAATCGTGACACCAAAAATCGGAATCGAATCGATTCTCCAGACGCTGAGAGATTCGCACCCCTAGACCGCATGTATAACATTATTTTCAAGGTTTGACCAAAGTATAAATTTGTTAAAAGCATCATCAGCTGCTAAACATCAGGCAGTCAATAAGTCTTGTGTGGTCGAGTGCACAGGAGACCAGTGTAAGGAGTGTGAGGGGAAGATTAATGCCAGAGGACACATCATTCTCCACAAGACATGACCTAACAGCATCTATCATCCCTGACCCCTATTTTGTGAGCACTCCCCTCCACCGTGTGCCTCGCGAGGTGCCTGAATGTCTCGCTGCATTAAAGCCATCGTAAACACTATCCCACTTCCTCGCCCCAAATTAGAGCGACGCTGGTGAAAAGTGGGCCGTGTTAATGCTTCATTGCCCTTCCCCGAGTCTCGTCTGGTCCCGAGAGGGATAAATGTGGGCCGGCGGCTCAAGAACCACGGCCGCTCCTGTGCCTGTTCTGCCTGCTTACCTCCGAAGCCGGGATGGTCTGCCTCTTGCCTCGTGGAGCTTCGAAAAAAAACTGCTCTTTGGCTGATGTGTTCACTTGGAGGAGTTTTCCTGTGAATTAAAGAGTTGGCTGGGTTTTAGTTTGGCAGAGAGTGATTAGGATTTTATCACTTCTTCAACAGAGTAATAAAAATAACACTTAAGGAATCAAGTTTACCTCTTTTGTCCCAGTCCAGATGAGTGATGTAACTGAGGCATCCTTTGCACACTCCCACCCGTTTGCTGCTCATCACATTGTAAATGTCCACAAAACTGTCTCCTGAGGCGACTGCAAGGTACTTCCCAGCTCCTGAGCCATCAAGAGATAATAAACTGACAGTTAGCCGCATGGCTGTTGTACAGAGTGTGATCAGACAACACCAGAACTAGATTTTTTATTTAGAAAATATATATGATTTAGATTAAACTAAACATTAATTTTTGCAGGAGAAAAATCACGACTTCAAGTTTTATCACAGTTGTGGTTTTGAGTAAAAACATTTTAAAGTGTGGCTGACATGATTTTTTTTTAGTATGCATAAAATTGCTCAAAATATATATTTTATCATTCATATGTTCGTTTTTGCAAACAAAATGATAAATCAATTTAATTTTGCATCAAAACACAGAAATCAAGAGTTTTGGCAAACTTAGTTTTGATTGTTTCTGTGAGACTAGATGTTTGTTTCACTCAATGTAGGACTTAAAGCCTCACTGACATGATTTTTTAACTATGCATAAAATTGCTCAAAATATATATCTTTTATCATTTAAATATGATCGTTTTTGCAAACAAAATGATAAATCAATTTAATTTTGCTTTAAAAGTGATTTTAAACTTTGCTCCGTGTTTATTCACGGGAAATCCGATTACACGTAAATGCAACATCTGTGACGTAGTATCGGGCAGAGGGCTCTGGTCTCTTTAATAGCGGGCAATTTAAAACCCGACAAATTTACCGTGGCAATCTAAGTGAAGATTTGAGCTATTTGTCTTCAGTTTGGGAAGCAGAAAGTTAGAAGAACAAGAAACAGCAGGTTCTAATTTAGGTCTGCACCCGTATTTATTTGAGTCTTACCTTTTCAGGAAGCAAGGGAGCTCCGAGGCAGGAGATCTCCAGAAAGACGCAGACTGCTTCTGCCCGATACTACGTCACAGATGTTGCATTCGCGTGTAATCGGATTTCCCGTGAATAAACACGGCGCAAAGTTTAAAATCACTTTTAAAGCAAAATTAAATTGATTTATCATTTTTTTTGCAAAAACGAACATATTTAAATGATAAAAGATATATATTTTGAGCAATTTTATGCATAGTAAAAAAAAAAATCATGTCAGGCACAAAGAAGCTAATTAGGAGTTTTTGCATTTAAAACCAAACAGAAATGTGAACATATATAACATTATTATCCTTTTAGCAATCATAAAAGATCTGTATTGAGACTTTAACTTGTAGATGTGTGCTCTCAGGAGAAACATGATCATGTGCACTGAAGATTAACTGGCCAGACCAAACAGAGTTGAAGTTTCTTGCTCTCACTTTATCAACCACTTTTCTCACTTGCTGTTTCTCTGTCTGGTCTTATTAAAGAAACCTATTAATTTGGGTCAGGCCTGAAGCAATGTCTCCCCCCTCACATCACTGAGGGATTTTCATCTGGTAAATGATTGTGTGGGTGCACACCTGGAGAGAATCGAATATCGGAGACGATGTCCTTGCGGTGGTGGAAGGACACCAGGTCCTCCAGGGTGTCTGCGTTCACAATGAGAAAACTTCCATCATTCAGCCCCACCGCTAAGGCCTTCCCATCTGGAGAGAAGGAGCAGCAGCGGCCGCCTGCGGAGGACGCGACGTCTGTTAAAGATCTGCAGCTATCCTGCCAGAAAACTCATCCCTTAGTGCTTCAGCCATGACAAACCTTTCCTGAGTTTGCGTACAGCCAGCATGCAGTGGCTGGGCGAGAGGTCCCATATGCGCAGGGTTTTGTCATCGCTGACGGTGGCACAGAGAGGGAGATGAGGATGAGTGGCCAGGCCCCACACTTCGCCCTCCATATGACCCTGCAGACACATTCACCAGCATAAATAATTAATTTGCAGTCGCTAAAGTCAATCTAAAAGAAGCGATGAAGGAAAACAGGGCGCTAAAAGGTTAAACGCCATCTGCAGTAATCTGCAGCAAACACCCAATTATGCCTCCTTTCGTAACCTTTTACTTACCGTGTCATTTGTTTTGTTAATAGGGTTCAAGTTTCAAGTTGTGCTGAGTGTACTTATGGAGGTTTTTCCTCAGTCAATCCTTTGAACAGCTTTTGTTTCTTGCCCCTTATAAATTGATCAGTTGCATCTAAAAGCAATCTATCGCTTCTCTTGTGTCTACCATTAAGAGTCTTAAAGAAACTCCAGGAGCACTTAACTAAATTAATAATTCCTTTGTTCACTTGTAATTCATCAACATTTATGAGCATTGTGCATTTATACAAATTTACACGTTTTAATCTGTTAACCACACAAGTATACATCAGTGACCTCTGACTGTCCTACAGAAGAGTCAGTCTAAATATATCTTAGGCTCTTTGGCTTTTAACACAGCTTGAAATGTTGTTTTTACTGTTTTTAAGTTATTTGTTCTATAGTTTTTACTGTTTGCTGTCTTGATCTGGTAGTTCATCACTTTTATGGTATTTTTTTGAGTTTATAGTTTTATGCTTGTTCGTGTTAGTGTACAGCACTTTGGCCAACGGTGTTGTTTTAAAGTGCTTTATAAATAAAGTTGTATTGTATTGTATTGCATGTCACATATTGTGAGGTTTTAGAGTAGTTAGCTTCTATTTATCCACTCCTATTTCTGCATTTTTTTAAATAAAGTTTATTCATTTTATAAGAATAAAATACAACAAATAACATAAATATATGAAAATGAAAAGAAAAAAAAACATAAAATGAAAGGTAGCAGATGAAGAAAATATCTTGTTAAATCTGCTCCTTTTTTCATCTAATACAAACTAAGTGCTCTATAACAACTAAATAAGTAAACAACTCGTTTAACCAAAAGTCATTATATACTCAATACAGTCATTTATATTTGTTCAACAAATCAACTTTACACGTTTCTTAAAGACAGGAATCGATTTGGCTTCCTTAAAATCAGACTTTAAATTATTCCACAGTCCGACACCCTGTATAGATCTTCCCTTCAAACTTGTTCTGAATTTCTGTTTGACAAAAATATCTTTTCCCTTGAGATTATAGTTGCTAGCTCTTTTGACAAAGTACATTTGGATGTTTGAAGGTACAGTGTAACATACAATTATGAGCTCTATACATAAGTTGCAAAATGTTATAATCTACTAAATCATAAAATTTCAGTAGATTCATTTGACAAAACAATTCATTAGATGGGTGGCAGTAATGTTTTCTTGTCATAACTCTTATAATTTTTTTCTGCAAAATAAAAAGAGGGAATGTGTTGGTTTTACAAGCTTTGCCCCATACATTTATACAATAAATCAGATGTGGCACAGCAATTGAATTATACAATAGATACAATGCTTTATCATTAAATAGATATCTAACTTTATAAAATACTGCAATTGATTTGGATATTTTTGTTTTGACCAAATTGATGTGTTGTTTCCATGAGAGCTTATCATCAATAACTACACCCAAGAATTTTACCTCACTGACTCTTTGAATCAATGAGTTACTGATCAGAAATGGAATATCAATTGATTGTTTTTTATTACTAAATATCATGTAGTTTGTCTTCTCCAAATTTAATGACAATTTATTAAGTCTAAACCAATTTTGAATCTTTAGAAACTCATTCATCAACAAATCCAGTAATTCATTGATATCTTTTCCATTTTGACACCATACTAAAAATATATTTCGTCAAGCTGATGTAAAAAAAAAACTGATGTAACCTTCAGTAACATGGCATATATATATATAAATAATATATATTAATATGCAAACACATCACCAAAGAAAACGGGTTTTTACAACTGCTCCAGCAGGTGTGAAACTCGGCGTAAATTCAGCTCGTAAAATTGGTAGATTTTCACACCTGCGGCTGCTGTCAAATTAAAGTCTGTTCCTACAGCTCAGCCTGCTCAGAGAGACACAAGCACCATCAAAAAGTGGCTCGTCTGACAAGTGAAGCGGTGGCTGAGCCTACTGGGATGTGTTATTAGTTGTGCAACATGTTTTCTTCCTCCCACCTGGACGAGGAGCGTGATGGGTCCGCTCTTGTCCACCTCCAAGACTTCTCCGTTCTTCGTACCCACAAGGATGTGCCCATGGCCAAGAGAAATGGCACGTATGGAGGGATTATCCTCCAACAGCAACCCTGCAGATTTGATGAGTTATAATCAAAAGAACTGAATGTTTTGAGTGAATATATAACCAATTGTTGTATTATGGAGGACGAACAGGGTGACATTTTTACCTTTGGAGCCTGCAGCTAGGACTGCTCTTTTGATAACGTAGGTCTTGAGGCACCTTTCGAAGGTGTCATCCCAAAGAGCTACTATGCCATCCTTTCCACCCGTCACAAATCCCTGCAGGGGGAGAAATGTTTAAGCTGAGTGCGAAATTGCACATGCCAAAGTCAGAATAAATGTAATATCCTACTTTTGCTAAATATAGAAAGTCAATCAGAAAAGTGTGCAAATTGATCCTAATAAAATCAAGTCTGAGTCATGCATTAGTTTAAAAGCATCTGTCCAAAAAAAACACTTGAAGACTAAATATAAACATGGCACAAAAAGTAAGGACATTTGTGCGCTGTACTTTTTGTGCTATGCATTTTTAAATAGAACTATCCTTTGTCTGACTCCGTGGCGTACTTTTTCGAGGGCGTGCATGCTGAAAACAGGGCCGTCATGAGCTTTGACAGTCTTCATCAGGAACATGTCTCGCCAGATGCAAATATCCCCTGTGCAAGTGCCTGAGAACACCATCTCCTCCGACCAACCATACACGGCGCACATCATTGTCTCGGTCTTCCCCATGTTACCCTTGCGTCCAATTAGACCGCCGCCTGAAAGACAAGCAGACGCGCTGAGACGTGTCATCTCTAAAGCAGAGCGTTGCTTGCTGGAGTCTAATTCAGCGAGCACAGCAGTAGGAGCCTCACCGGCTTTATGCCAGAACTTCATGTGTTTCACACCGGCAGTGATGAGCTTGTCAGGCAGGTACGGGTTTATTTTCACAACAAATATCTTGTCCTTGCTCCCTCTGAAAAATAAGTCAAACGTCAGAATATGCACAGATTTAAAAAAAAACATTAATATAGTACAATTTTATATCCTACAAATTAAACACGGTAGATTTTGTTAATTTATGTTAAAAGACAATGCACTTTTATATCTTCTGGATGATTTATAATTGTTTTGTCTACATTTATTCCTATATATCTCTACAGCTCATTATATTTCCACTCATCAGGCTTTGATTAAATTTATAATTCAGGTTTGGTAAATTAACCTGCTGTGTTAGGTGTATAATCCTGGTGAGTGTGTCCTATTCACTCAACTCACAGTCATGTGCTCATTCAGTTTGCACTACTTCTCATATTTGCACTAATGTTTGTACATGTATTACATTATAGTCATACTACTGTTTGCATTTACTGTTTACATTTATTACTACCGTTTACATTTACACTACTTTTTATATCTACACTACTGCTGATATACAGTATATATTCTTTTTACTAGCCTTATTGCATATGCCACTTTACCTCTATACCAATATCAACTACCTCATACATATACTGTGTACATTAACTTCATATGCTGCTTTGTCACTCTTTTACAAATGTCAATGCCAGAACTTTCATTTTATTTTATAGATATACTTTTTACACTTTTATACTACTATGCAAAAAACTCAGGACAGTATTACACTTTTGTTATTTCATTTTATGCTTATGTTTATTAAATGTTTAGTGTTTTAGTGTTGGTGTAACTTTTCATACTTTCATACTACTACTATGCAAAAACTACTATGCAAAAACTCAGGACAGTATTACACTTTTATTATTTCATTTTATGCTTATGTTTATTAAATGTTTTAGTGTTTTAGTGTTTAAATGTTTACTGTTGCACCGAGGGACAGAGAAATGCAATTTAAATCCTGTGTATGTCCTGTACATATTGCAGTTTTGACAATAAAGTTGACTTTGACTTTGACTATATCTTATCCCATGTGTTGTTTAGAGCCAGTGCACACAATAAACGCAAACATATAACACTACTTTAAAGTAATTCCCTTTCATGCATGGCAGCATGACGGCTCAGTGGTTAGCACTGTTGCCTCACAGCAAGAAGGTCCTGGATTCAATCCCCGGTTGGACCTGGGGTCTCTCTGCGTGGAGTTTGCATGTTCTTCACGCGCTTGCATGGGTTTTCTCTGGGTACTCCGGTTTCCTCCCACAGACCAAATAAAATGAAACATGCATGTCAGGCTGCCTTAAGCACCAGGCCTCCATTGCAAAATAGATCTGTGATCTCAATGGGATTTGTCTGATTAAATAAAGGTTCATAAATAAAACTTATTACATTTTTCAAAACGTTCATTTTTGTTTCAACTCTCATTTTGTATTTGGTTTAGGTTTTTTTTTTCTATCTTGTATTTGCATCCTGTATAGAAAAGGACAAAATCTGAACATGTTGCTGCATTAAAAACAAAATCTGGCATACCAAGGAGCTCAAAGTTGCTCTTCAGGTAACAAGGGTGTGCTCTTTAATTATGGATGTACACACAAAGCTCAAGGACAGATCTCCTAATGTGACCATTCTGACACAAGAACAGGTTTGGTGTGGCTGAAGAGCAGCCTTGTTATATAGAAAGTAATAATAATAATAATAATAATAATGAATTCAATTTATAATGCACTTTTCATTAATATAAATCTCAAAGTGCTAAGTAATTCCCTTTCTTTCCACATCTCATTTTAATTCGCCTTCAACTAAAAAAAAATAGCGGCTCCAATTTAGTTCTCATCTATCAATGTCCATATTTAAACTGCAGAGTTAACAGGGAGCTTTGTCAAGGCTTTACAGATGTGGGGGCGGCAGCTGCTGCGTGCAGCAAGGCCAGCCTGCAGTGTCAACATTGTAATATAACTACATTATACCAACCGCATGGCGGAGAGCTTCTCCCCCTTCCTCCAGTCCCACAGTACAATGGTGTGGTTGTCATCCAGGCCAACCGAGGCCAGCCGTTTGCCATCCGCTGTGGAGGAAAAAATCATTAAGCACAGCAAAGAGAAAGCCAGTCCTTACTTTGCGTCTGTGAAGTTCGACCCTTATTAGCGACATAAAAGCATCCAAGTGGGTTTGATCTGCAGCAGCTGATTCAGTGGATCCGACACAAAGATTAGTGCTATGCCTCCATCTGGGTATAATTAAGGACAGTGAGACGAGCTCTACCTTGATGCTGTCTAACCAACCTGGGTTTGACAGCGGGAATAAACAGTATTTTAAGCTTGGCTTCTTTTGCCTTTTATATTTGATACGTGTTTTATTTTAAAGCTTTTCCAAGCAGGATGTTTTGGTTTGGTCTTAGTTTACAAGCCGCACCTTAAAAAGAGGGGACTGGTTACCTGAAAAGTCCAGAGCGCACACTCCAAGCTGGTGGAAACCCTTCAACACAGACATGGGCTTTAACGTTTCCGTGTCCCAGATGTGGACTGGGGAATCTCTGCCAACCTTTACAGACACAAAAGGACTAAAAGTTAAGGGCAAACACTTCATGAGCAAATTCATACTGCCCGCCACCGCTCATGCCATGTTTTTAGACTAATATCCTCTCACGTTGAGAAGTTGCAATCCCTCAAACCTTGAAAATAAAGTTATGCATAATTTCATGTAAAATCCCCAGATGTCACACTCCATGTGTTAACTTTAGCTCAATATTTGTCAAATTAATTGTTATAGCCACCTTTGCCTTTCAGCTAGCAATTTGTATTTGTATTTAATTTATTCATTTCAAATTTAAAACACAAAATAAACAATTCCAAAACATATATAGAAAGAAAAAAAAAAAACAGATTTAAAATGAAAGGAAGCAGAAGAAGAATAAAATTCTTATAATATCTGCCCCTTCTTAAATCAAAATTCTATTCAACACTCAATTCAAACAATGATTATTCATGAACAAAATTAATAACCCATAACAATTGCCGATTTTTAGTACATTAACAATTTTACATTTATATATATCTATTTAAGAATTTATACTTAATCAATTTCTTAAATATAGACATTGACTCAATTTTTTTGGCATCATTTCCCAAACCATTCCATAAATCTATTCCATGTATTAAAGTAAACCGACTGGTTTTATACTGTGGTTTAACATAAATGTATGTTCCCTTAAGATTGTAACAGCTTTTCCTTTTTACAAAATGCTTTTGAATATTTAGAGGTAGTTTGTAGTTTTGAGCTTTATGCATTAATAAAAAAACATTATATTCCACCAGATCATAAAACTTCAATAGTTTCAATTTATAGAATACTGTAGTATGCTTGTTGGATGATAACAATGCATTCTTGTTATAATTCTTCTTATAGCTCTTTGTAATAATTAAAATGAGACAGAAACTCAACTGTTCTTTTACTAAAACATCTTTCTGACCCCATAAACTTAAAATGTTTGCAGCTACCTGGCCTGTTGCTACAAAATCCTTCAGAGGGTGGATAGCCAGACAGAGGATGTCATCATCATGGCCCATGTAGAACCGTTGAGTGTTTTGTTGTCTGTTGTACACAACCCCCACTGCAGCCACATGGTAGACAATCTCCCCTGTTTGGGTGTAGAACAGGTTGCTTCTGCAATCGTAGCCCCTGTAGCTGCAAAGGAAACAATAAAAGAGGTGATGTTTAAAATAAACTAACTTTGAGATGTTTAAATAAAATATTTCCTTTATTACCCATGAATGAAGTGCAGCTTAATGCCATTCCCCGGTGCTTGTGCTTTCTTTTTCATAGCCGTTGCTCTGTGTTTCTCTTTGCACTGCTCTTTGAGCTGAGGTAGATCTTCTTTGTAAACCTGCACGGACGTATTTGATTGCTGCTTAATAAACGAACGTGCTTACCCAAATGCTGTGTTTGATTCCATCACAAACCTGTCGTCGATACGTCAGCTGTGTCTCCTGCTCAATCTCTGAGTCCATCTCAGGCACGTCTGACTGGTCAGAGTCTGATTCTTCGCTGTTAGAGTCCGCCAAGGTCTCTGCATGCGGGCGGAAACAAGGTTACATCACAGCGCTCCTGCCTCTTATCAAACTCCTCTGTGTGCTGTTAGAAAACCACAGTGTCCAGTCACAGTGGGAGAAAATGATTGTAATAATACCACGACACCTCCTGTTTATTAGGCTGCCATGCCTCACAGTGACAACGTTGAAGACAAACGCTTAAAAACGCTGAAGCAGCACAGCAATGTCGTGCCAAGACGAGGCAATGGCAGCAGCTCAGGATGACAACTCACAGGATCCATTAGGAAAATTAAAAGGGAGAGCAGTTGGTATGTGGGGTAATTTCTTAAAGCACAGCTGCGCACTCTGTTTCTAGAAAAACACGACTTGAGAACAATTCAATTATACTTTCCAAGCTTCATGAGCTTTCACTAGATTTGTCTTAATTAAAGTGATGCCTGTTCCTTTGCAGCACTTCATAGAAACAATAGTTTTTCGCAAGCAGTGGGCGAGTGTAGAAAGCTGAGTCTGTCATGTTCAGAATACTAAAAAGAGCAGGATGTACATTACGTAACAAGGCACTAAGGTCAAAAAAGCTCTTATTGGTACCGTAATTTCCAGACTATAAGCCGCTACTTTTTTCAATGGCTTTGAACCTTTGTGGCTTATATACAGGTAGTCCCCGACTTACGAGCGAGTTCCGTTCCTACGACTCTCTCGTAACACGAAATCTCGTACGTCGGAACCTGAAACACGTGTTGCTCGTAAGTCCGGATTTTCGGTCGTAAGTCGGAAAATTTATGCTAGCGCTACTACGAACACTCGTTTTTCATCCCAAATGTTCATACTAGTTCATAAACATGCTCAGAAACTTGTTTCCAAATGGTTAGCTAACACACTTTCATCTAAAAACACATAAAAGTGCTGTATTTTCTGTATGTTCTTTACAAATTTACTGTTCGTTAGTGAGCTCGTAAGTCCGGAACCTCGTATGTCGATGTGCTCGTAAGTCGGGGATTACCTGTAATACTGTGGCTAATTTATGGATTTTTTTTGTTTTTGATGGGCTAACGAGCTTTATGCCGCCAAAACATTTAGCCTCGTCACAGCCGAGCGCTCACAGAGCTGCTCAATACATGTCTCTCTTGGGGGTTGGGTCCTCGTGACTCAATGAGACTACCTGTATAAAGGTTAAAATAATAATAATAATAATCTGACCAATGAAAATACCGAACAGGTAAAAGTGGACCAATGAAGCAGGGAGGGGAGGAGAGCATGGGAAGAGGGAAATCCCCTCTCCCCGTGAGGGGGGATTCCCTTGCATGTGCAAAGCAACTTTTGCACTTTTTATGTCAGTGGATCCTGACAGCAGAGCAGGTCGTATATGAAGATAGTGATAAGTGATTTCCTCGTAGGTTACTGTATTTTTTATTAATGACCTATTTTTTAAATTATTTTACAACTATTTGGATGTATTTGTATTATGTATTTTTTAAATTAATAACCAGCCATGTTACAGACACTGTTCAGAAGAAGAAGAAAAAAACATTTACAGGTACTGTAAGTATTTTTGTATGTTACCGGTATGTATTTAATTAAAAGTAAAAAAATAAAAAAATAAATTATTTGTAAACAACATAACCACCCGGGGCTTATAGCCAAGCGCAGCCTTTATACAGGTATGCACAAAATTATTATTACTGAATTTAGTAGGCACAGCTTGTACTGTATTCAGGTGCGCTCAATAGTCAGCACTTTGGTTGGCCTTTTCGCTGTTTAAAGTGCTCTATAAATAAAATAGTATGTATGGCAATGTAATCATGCATTCAGTTTGTTGTTGATATGGTTCTTGTCAAGTTTTTTGATGATGGTATAGAAGGAAAAATATTTTGTATGTATTTTGCCAAACACAATCTTCAAAAATCTAAATTTTCAGTTACTTTTATAATGTCTTGATGGCAGTAATATCAATAAGATGAAGAAACATTACAGTATAACTCTACAGTCTACAACATCCCTAAAGCACTGATCAGAAGTAAGTGTTGTGAAGTGAGCTCACCTTGGGGTGCTATATGAAGAGCCTCTTTGGACTTTCTTTCAGGAACAAACTTCCACTGGAACACTGAGTGATCCGCACCGCCGATAGTTATGACCCACTGATAGTCATGTGACCATCTGACATTAGTTATGTGTGCTGAGTGACCTAAATACTTTTTAAATTTTGCACCTGAAATCAAAAAGTAACAGATCAGTTAAACCATTATTAAAAAGTGTTTCGTTTTTGTTTAAATATATACAGTAGATATTTTACCCTTTCTTATGCACGGATATCGCATCAGTTTGACCAATCCATAGTCATCAGCTGTCACTAAGACCTGATTGTTAAAGTTGGCATCAACAGAGTTGATGTCATTGATATCGGAGTATTTGGGCCAGATTCCGTTGACCTCAGGGCCCAACACACACGTCCATGAAGCCCACTGCACCAGCTTCAGCTCCTCCTTGTTGGTCACCTCCTTCCCACCTCAACAAAAGACACACAGTTTACCTCACAGAGCCTCTCGTTGAATTTCCTGTTATCTGCTCTCTGAGCAGCACTTACTTGGCATCCTGTAGAAGAGTCGTCTGCCACTGCCGTCATTGGTCTGAAGGTGTTTACTGTCCGTGGACCAGTCCATGTGTGTGATGAAGCTGCTGGAGCCAATGCACTCTCCCACTTTCTTGTACCTCTGCACCACACCATAGACGTCCACTGAGTTTTCATTGGAGCCAACAGCCAAATGGGTCCCATCAGGGGAGTACTTGAGCTCGTGGATGGCCTCCTTCCTGTCCTTGATGTGGACCACCTCCGTCATATCCCTGGAGCAAGGCAGGAAAAATGAGAAAGTGCGTAAATGGATGCCAAATAACAAAGACCTTTATTTCATTGGGCATTCACTTCGAATCAAAATTTTCATCTGCTTTGAGGTTCCGTAACCCACCTGACTCTAAGAACGGTGAAAGATCCGTCCTTCATTCCCAGCGCCAGATGAATACCATCAGTGCTCACAGCTGCACAGCGGATCGGCTCCTCCATGTTGCAGCGAGCTATCAGTGCATGATCTATGAGGCTCCAAATCCTGCAGAAACATAAAAAACAAGAAGCGATTATGGAATTACAGAGCCAGACAAACAGAGCGGAGGAGCAACCTGCACATCTGTCAGCAGGGGCAACGAGAAGAAAAATATTGTTTTCTGCATTTTACTGTGAGAATGCAGATTCAGAATTTACACTATAGTTTTCTTGTTTTTTTTCTGAACGATTTTTGAAATCAAATTACATCTGTATACTTGGTGTTATTTTAGTTTTTCATATGTCAAAACTTTCAGCTCATTTAGGAGATATGTTATTTACTTTAAAAATTTTAACTTTTAAAAACATTGAACTTTTAAGTCTGAATAGGGCTCAATTGGTAGAGCTGTTGCCTCTCAGCGAGAAGGTTGTTGGATCGAATCCCAGCCGGGGACCTTTCTGGGTTGAGTTTGCATGTTCTCTCCATGCATTAGGGCTGTAGTGATACAATAATCTCACAATACGATGCACAGTATTTTGCTCACGATACGATATATTGCGATATTCAGCAAACGATACAACTTAATACACTTTTGCGATTTTCTGAAATATTTTAGAGGGACAGAGTGATTTTGGTGACATTTTGTGACTGTTCTAAACTTGGATTGAATTAATTTAACTGAAAACTGATTAAAAGCACCAACTATGCAGACTGCTAGAGTTTTATCCATAAAGTCGCTATCCTTCTTCTTTTTGAAGCCAAAGTGCGCCCACACATCTGCTTTAA
Source organism: Garcialebias charrua (assembly GCA_038048925.1). Classification (NCBI taxonomy): domain Eukaryota; kingdom Metazoa; phylum Chordata; class Actinopteri; order Cyprinodontiformes; family Rivulidae; genus Garcialebias; species Garcialebias charrua. Next base: position 16,140 of record JBBPBX010036785.1, on the reverse strand, counting down.
AGCAAGAGGGTGCTGGAACGATATTCACCGCCATTACACTGCCCGCACTTCTTCTGTGTAAATCAAGTATCTACTAGGCGGGTAACTTGGCATAAATGCTCTACAACGACACTAGTGGCTGGATGACCTAATCACTCTCCCGGCAAAGCAAGCAGTGAGTGAGCAGGGTGACAGTTGGATGTTACAATACTTGTGGATGAATATCAATTTTTTTTCTAGGAAAGAAAAATCGATATATATCGTAAAATCGATATTATTACACAGCCCTACCGTGCATGTGTGGGGTTTCTCCTGTACTCCAGTTTCCTCCCACAGACCAGGAAAATGCAATTTAGGCTAATTGGTAGTTCTAACCTGTCTCTAGGTGTGAGTGAGAGAGTGAATGGTTGTTTGTCTCGTTTGACTCTATGTGTCCCTGTGATGGACTGGAGATCGGTCCAGGGTGTCCCCCATCTCTCAGTGACACAGTGACTGCTGGATATGGGCGCAACGACCCGACAAAGAAGAAGCAGGTAAATATAATGGATGGATTTATGTATGAACAGTTTCCCCTCAGACATACATTGAAATCACTTCTGTTTCTTCAAAAACATAGTTCTCTATGAAAACTCCTCATAATACCTGCTGTTTTTTTGTGGCTACTTTTAGCTATTATTCTGCTACTTGAAAGTTTTACATAGTCTTTAGATTTTGATTACTTCAAGTATTTAGTAACTGTTCTGCTACTATTAGCTTTTAACAAGATTTTTGCTGTTTACAGCCTTTAGCTCTTGGTCTGATACAGTACTTTTATATTTTAGCCAACATTTTGCTACTTGTAGCTTTTAGCTCATGTTCTGCTACATTTAGCTTTTGGTAGCCTTTTGCTACTTGTAGCTTTTTGGTTATTGGCATGCTAAGTTTAGATACTGATCTGTTACTTTTGGCTTTTAGTTAGCCTTTAATAATAATAATAATAATTAATTCAATTTATAACGCGCTTTTCATTACTGAAAATCTCAAAGTGCTACACATATATTGAATGCTACACACATTCATAAACCGGTGGCGGCAGACTACCATGCAAGGTGCTTTCCAGTCCTACCGGGAGCAACTCAGGGTTAAGTGTCTTGCCCAAGGACACAACGACACATGGTGCGGGTCCCGGGAGTCGAACCGCCAACTTTCCGATCGGGAGACGACTGCCATTACCACTACACCACGGCCGCCCCTTTCATCACTTGTGTACTTTAGTTACTGTTCTGCTACTTTTAGCTTTTAGCTATGATTTTGCTACTCTTAGCTAGCTGTTTGCAACTTTAAATTTTATTCTAGAATTTTGTTATTTTAAATTCTCACTAGCCTTTTGCTACTTATAGCTTTTAATTACAGTCTGCTACTTTTAGCTTTTAGCAATTTCAGGAGCATTATTAAAATTCAATAAAGACAAAGATAGCGAGCTCTTTTGCTGTTCTGTATAAAGTCAGGAACCTGTTGACAAAGCACTGTACAGTACTTGTTGTACAACACAATTATTGTTCCACATATAATTTATTGTATCGACATCTCGGGTAAAGCATGTAAAACTTTCACGGAACCTGTTTTTTTGTTACAGAAAAGAGCTATGAGAATAATTACCAGAAAAAATTATTGTTACCTATCCAGCACATGATGATGCAATCCCTCTGACATGGAGCTTTCATTTTACTGACAGAAACACCAGTGATCAGAGGACCTGCAGAACTGTTTGCTCCGTTTACAGCTGCTTCCACCTCCATTACTCAGGTGTTCTCCTTGAGAACCTGCTGATTCAGCTTTCACCTGTTTAGCAGCTTCATCCTTCCTCATTTGTGATGTGTGTTTATGCATTTTACCTGCTTCTACTCATTTTNGCACATTGTTTCATCAATTGAAGTTGCTAAAATTCAGTGACTTGGTGGATTATAATATTTTGTCAGTCATGTATAGAGCCCATAAACAAGAATTACCATGTAATATCCAAATACTTTTTGTTAAACGTCAAAGCTGTTATAATTTAAAGGGAGAAGACATTTTTGTTAAACCTAAATACAGAACAAGTTCGAGGGGTCGGTCAAGCTCCATTCAGGGAATTGGTTTGTGGAATTATTTGGATACTGAAATTAAAAATGCCACTTCATTATTTACATTTAAGAAATTAATCAAAACCAAATTATTACAGAAATATATATGAATTAGTTTTTTGCGTGTCATTTTGTAATTTGATAATTATGATTTATTTTCTATTCTGTTACTTGTTTGATGATTTTAATTTGTCTGTTTGAACTAACTGTTTGAAAAATGGGGGCAGATATCATAAGATTTTCTCTTCATTCTGCCACCCTTCATTTTATTTCTTGATATTGTATTGTCATAATTGTGATTTTTTTTTTTTTGTGTGTGTTGTATTTTAAAATGAATAAATTTAATAAAAAATAAATAAATAAAAATAGATGTGTTAGAAACCAACTTTTCCTCCATTTTTATTTAACAGTTAAAGTCATAAAACGTGCGCTGTAAGAGCTGCATGCCCTGAACATGAAGTCTGACCTGACTGAGCGGTCGTCACTTCCTGTCATGGCCAGAGGTTTAGTGGGATGTACCGCCAGCGCCCACAGCTCACCCTCACAGTGACCCTGCATGATAAGGAAGGGCTTGTTGCGGTCGTGAACCACCACCTCAAAGATCTCACTGTCCTGTGTGCCCACCAGGATGTGATCTCCCCGCCAGCATACACTGCGCACCGACAACCCTATGGAAAATACACACCACACTGAAGATGAGGCAAAACCTATACAACAAACATTTGCTGCTTTTATAATCATAATATACATAATGAATAATAATAACCATGTGCATGTTAGAACAAAGGTTTGTACAGAACAATGGCACGTTTTCAAGCCAGTTGGCTACTGGATCTGCATAAAGAGTAAGATGTAAAATGCATTTAAATACAGTGCTGTGCAAAGGTTTGAGCCATTTTTGATGTTTGGATTCTTGTGCGATAAATGTATTAAATTTCGAAGAACCTCAAACATTTAGTCAGAACTTTCTACAGTCACAACAAAACACGAATTCTTGCAACATGTTTCTGATTTCAGCATCATGAAATCAGTGTGGGGTTCCATGAAGAGACAGGAGACGGTGATACAGACAAAATAAATATAGAAAGTTCTTTATGATACAACGCACCTGTCAAATGTCTTAAAATGTGCACCTAAAGAGCTCTTTCTGTAAGAATGGATGTGGAAAATGTTTATTTTATTCCCCCTCTGCTCCTTTCACTAAAAACAATCTATATGAAAAAATTAATAAAACCACCTATTTTTATGTTTAGTTCACCTTTTGCACAAGACTGTAGATGAAGACATCTGCTTATGGAGCAAAACTGTAACAGAGCTTGGACTTACTAACAACAAGAAGAAGAGCAGAACAATGTGTGGACTGCTACAAACAGACTGAAATGGTTGATAAACTCCACCCGCAGTCACATTACCCACCTCGGCTATTTTCACCCCTAGCTACTGTTAGATCCAAGATTACAAGTATAGAAGATGAGAAAAATAGAAACTCCACCCGCAGTCACATTACCCACCTCGGCTATTTTCACCCCTAGCTACTGTTAGATCCAAGATTACAAGTATAGAAGATGAGAAAAATAGAAAAGAAGAAGTAAAATGTTAGTAAACTGAAGAGAAAATGAAGAAAACAACTTTTTTCATCATGCTGGTGAAGATTCTCAGTCATCCAGGACATGATAAAATCAGAAAAAGCGTTCAATACAAAAACAACTGGACTTTATTTGTAACAGAAAACGTTTCGCCCTCTATCCAAAGGGCTTTCTCAATTCAAAGAGCAGGCTGTGTGAGAGTGAAGTTATAACAGGCTGAGATGACACACACAAACCTATGTAAATTGAAAGCTGAGATAACACACA
>JBBPBX010036784.1:0-18074 GCA_038048925.1 Garcialebias charrua | reverse complement strand
TGAAGTAAGCGTTGGTCAGCTTTAAATCACAGTTGTCAGATTTAATCTTTACTTTTTATTAGTTTAAAACTGTGCATAAGTGGTGTTTAGGACGATAATACCAGTAAAAATAGCTTGCCCGGGGAAAAAAAAGATATCATGATATGCTAATTTCATGACGTGATACGTAAGGACGCCCCGCCCCCCAACCGAGCGCTTCAAACTGAACTGCGCACCTCTCTTCCACCAGTCTGTACTGGTGTAAAACGTTAGCTAAAATGATAAAAACAAACCGCGCGTCGTGTCAGCTTCTGTCCCCTGCTCTGAACAGCAGGTAGAGGATCAAATGCCCCCACCCGCCCCCACCCCCACTGAGCAGCCGCGCTGCGGGCTGGTCTCCCTCGCTCTGAAAACTGTCTCTACAAACACGCGCGGCTCTCCACGGACCAAGAGAAAACCACAGTGAAGTTATTTTCAAGTTGGAAGTTGGATATTCGAGCTCCGTGTCTTCATCGGTGCGTTGCTCTCGTCAGTCCACTTCATGGAGTCTGATTTCGGGCAGCCGCGCTGAGTCTGCCCCTATTCAGAGACGTTAGGGACCGTCAACAAATTTTCGACCGTGTCACTCTTTAGAAACAAAGAATAATATATTTTACATGGAGAGTGATTTAGGAAACTACACCTGAACTTTAGTTTTTGTGGTGGTTTTTGTTTATCAATCAATCAATCAATCAATCAATCAATCAATCAATCAATCTTTATTTAGAGCCCTTTTCAGCAGCCAGAAGGTGCACAAAGTGCTGAACAATACAGAAATAAAACAAACAATAAAAAATAACAATAAAAAACAGCCAGTTAAAAATTAAAAACAATTTAGACCTAACAAGAATGTCAAAGAACTACTAGGTATTAAAAGCCTAAAGATAGTCCATTATATTTTGTGCAGACTTTTTCAATCTAAATAACAGATCTTTTTTATTTTTTATTTTTATACTGACTGAATACTTTACTAAATAAAGTAATTTCAGTCAAATTAACCCTTGTTGTTTTAATTTTTTTATAATACTGCAAAGTAACATGTTAAATTAATTTTGTCAAATAAATAAATTTGATTTCTTTTTTTTTGGGTTATATCACGAAATTTATTGTTATCGTGATATCGCTCTGAAATATCACGATATAATTTTTGAGCCATATCGCCCACCCCTAGTGGTGTTAAAGTCTTTCCCCTTCAGTGCTAAGTAGTGAAGCTATAAGCTAACTACGTCCGGCTTGCCATAGTGTTGCCATATTCTGACGCATGCGCAAAACACTGTGTTCTGTTGAAAGTTTTTTTTTTGTTGTCAAAAGTTAAAGTAAGCGTTGGTCATCTTTAGAGAAACCTGCCTTCTGATCTGTGAACAGAACACTGTGTTGTGTGATTTTACTGCGAGACCCTCTGGTCAAAGCCACAGAGGAAACAGGTTGCCTTGTCAGCTCTCCTTAAAGCTGAAGGAGACGCCCTCTAGAGGGTTGGAGGGTGAAGTGTTTTCAGTGTAAAATTCTGCTCTGTTACTGTTCATTCACAATATTGTAAACTGTTAAGAGTTAACAACATATTCTTTAGTTTAAAACTTATGGCTAAAACTACACAAGATACATTTTGCACTGTTTTGCACTACAAGAAAGAAGCCTAATGCTTGAGTTGTTAATTATTTAAAAACTCTCTGGACCTAGTAGTGAAATTGTCTTAATAGAGATTATTTTGTTGTATAGCAGTTTTCAAAATAAATTATGGCAAAAGGACACCCTATACTTTTTTTCATTCCTATTGCAAGTTTTATACCAAAAACATATCACAATATATATTGTTACCATACCATACCATTTTATTTATAAAGCACTTTCAACAGGAACAGGTCCACACCAAAGTGCTGAACAAACAAACACGCAACAGGCAACACAGACAATGAAGTACAACACGAAAAACATAAAAACATTGCAGATCATAAATCAAACGATCCAATACAAATCAGCTGGCATTGAAAGCAATGGAGTAGTAGTGAGTTTTTAACCGGGATTTGAAAACCGAGAGGGAGGGGGCCTGTTTGATGAGCAGCGGTAACTCGTTCCAGAGTCTTGGGCCTGCTACAGAGAACGCCCTGTCACCCCTGCGCTTAAGGCGAGTTTCTGGAACTATTAAGAGTACCTGATCCTCTGACCTCAAAGCACGTGGAGGGACATATGGGTGTATCAGATCCGAGAGATAGGCGGGGGCGAGACTGTTCAGCGATTTGTAGACATACATGAGAATTTTGAATTGGATTCGAAGATGAACCGGTAGCCAGTGAAGGGAGGCCAAGACTGGTGTAATGTGCTCTCTTTTGCGTGTGCTGGTTAAAAATCGGGCAGCTGCGTTCTGAACCAGTTGTAATCGTGCAATGGTGGCTTGACTGACGCCAAACAGAAGTGAATTGCAGTAATCAAGCCTAGATGTAATGAATGCGTGAATCACTGTCTCCAGGTGCTATTGTTATCGCCACCCTTCACAATACATATCGTGAAATGAATTTTAGGCCATATTGCACATTCCTACTTTGGATTTAGTGTATTGGTTTATAAATTAGCTTATTTTTAGGTTTGATTTTTAAATTGGTATTTTTGTTTAATCATAATTGTTTAGAATAAATATGTTGGTTAGTAATTTGTTTAGTTTATATATTTATTTTTATTTGGGACGTGGGTATTGGAGGCGGCAGGCAGCACGGTGGCACAACTGGTAGAGCTGCTGCCTCTCATCGAGCAGGTCCCTGGTTGGTCCAATCCTGCCGGCAGGTCTGGTTGGCACAGTCAACATTGGCCGAGCCGTGTCGTAGATCCCTCCGTGGTCTTTCGGTGGTGCCCCTCCGTGGTCTTTCGGTGGTGCCCCTCCGTGGTCTTTCGGTGGTGCCAGGGGAGTTGTTCGGTCCGGCTGCCTTGGATGCACTCGAACGGACCATCCAGGCATGACAGACAAGGCAGCAAGTTTCGACCCTTAGCAGGGCGATGCCCCCTCCACATCCGAGGCATCCCCCGGCGGTTCCCGGCTTTCAACCACCTCAGGGTCCTTGCTCTCGTGTGGCTCAGCAGAGACCAAACATGTCCTTTCGTGAATCGGTCTGCCAACCAGCTGGACAGGTCTGGACCATGGGCTCTGGCCGCCGCCCCCTCACAACCCCTAGGGGCAGTGGAAGGAGACGGTGATGCCACCAGGCCGACCGTCAGATATTTCTCCCACCAGCAGCTCAGATACTGGGCTGCTCACGCCGGGGACGCATGGGTGGTTGCCATTCTGACCCATGGTTACCGGCTACAGTTCCGACAACGGCCTCACATCTCACACTGGGTCAAGATGACTGTAATCACCGACCCAGTGAAAGCCCGAGCACTAGACCAGGAGCTTTCCATCCTCCTGGCCAAGGGTGCGATCGAGGCGGTGAACCCTCTGCAACAACCCAGAGGCTTTTATTCAACTTACTTCCTTGTACAGAAGAAGACTGGCGGCTTTCGTCCCATTTTGGATCTGAGGGGAGTCAACCAATATTTAAAGGTAATGCCCTTCCACATGCTCACGACAGTAGAGGTCCTTCAAGCGGTCAAAGAGGGAGAATGGTTCACGTCTATAGACCTGACGGATGCTTATTTTCATGTGCCTATTGCGACGGAACATCGCCGCTTTCTCAGGTTTGCATATCAAGGTTGCCACTGGCAGTTCCAGGTATTCCCATCCGGGCTCTCTTTCCCCGAGGGTGTTCACTCGGTGTATGAGGGCAGCCTTCTCTCCCCTGCAGGCCTATGGCATGAAGGTTCTGCCGTACCTAGACGATTGGCTTATCTGCACCCCGTCTCGGACCTGTGCCATTCGTGACACGAATCGCCTGCTTGCTCACCTGTCCCAGTTGGGCCTCAAGGTCAATATAGAGAAAAGCTGCTTGCTGCCTTTGCAGACTATCACCTTTCTTGGAGTGGTTCTGGACTCACTCTCCATGACTGCTTGCCCATCCGTTCAAAGGGTAGGTGACATACTCCAGTTGGTCAGTCGTTCCAGCTGGGCAGGTAGCTCCCCTACGTTGCCTTCTTACGACTACTAGGCAAACTGACCTCAGTCACTCGGGTGGTACCCTTAGGCCTGCTGTCTCTTTGCCCCTTGCAGAGGTGGCTCAACAGCTTTTGCCTAGACGCTAGGTTGCACAGGTATCGCAAACTTACGGTGGCATGGCCGTGTCTTTGTGCCTTGACTCCATGGAGGGACGAAGCTTATTTGTCAAGGGGTGTCCCCATGGGGGTGGTCGTGTATCGCATGGAAGTGGTCACGACGGATGCCAGCTCCACATGATGGGGTGCTGTGTGGTAACACAGAGCAGTTCAGGGCCGCTGGGGCCAAAGGGACCGCTCCAGGCATATAAACATGCTGGAGCTGCGTGCAATGCATTTGGCGCTCAAGAACTTATTGCCCCACCTGAAAGGGAGGCATGTCCTCGTTCAGTCAGACAACATCTCTGTTGTCTACCACATCATCCACCAAGGGGACACCAGGTCAGCACAGCTTTTCAGTGTATCCAAGGTGTTCTTGGACTGGGCCTCCACTCCTCTGACCACCCTGCGGGCAACATACCTACCAGGGCGACACAATCAGGTTGCAGATTTTCTCTCCCGCCAAAGGTCTGTTCCAGGAGAGTGGTCCCTCCACAGCGACGTAGTGCGGATGATCTGGGACCGTTTTGGTCAAGCAGAGGTGGACCTGTTTGCATCAGAGGAGTCAACCCGGTGTCCCCTATGGTACTCTCATACGGGGGCGTCTGGTGCACTGGGCTGGGATGCGCTGGCTCACCCTTGGCCAAGGGTCCTTGTTTATGCCTTTCCACCCCTTTCTCTGATTTGGCCAACCTTTCACAGAGTCCTAGAAGAGGGCCACAGATTGCTGTTGGTTGCCCCATATTGGCCAGCACGACCATGGTTCTCGCTACTACGGAGGTTATGTCAGGACGTTCCGTGGCGTCTTCCGACCAGGAGGGACTTGCTGTCTCAGCTCGGGGGGTTGCTATGGCACCCCAATCCTCAACGTCTTCAGCTGTGGGTGTGGCCGCTGCAGGGTTAGGACAGCAGCTGTCGGACGCACCATCTTGGGCGCCAGGGCACCTTCTACTCGTCAGCAATATGAAAACAGGTGGCGTCTGTTTTCACAATGGTGTGCTGATTACAATGGGGATCCAGTTTCCTGTGCAGTACCTACCATTCTGGAGTTTCTCCAGTCTCTCCTTGGTAAGGGTCGCTCTCCTTCGACGCTCAAGGTCTATGTAGCAGCGATATCGGCTAATCACGCCGGCATCAATGACCGTACGGTGGGCAGTCATAATCTAGTCTCTATTTCTACGTGGTGACCGTAGGTTATACCCGCCGAAGGTTACTCGAGCGCCAAGGTGGGACCTACCCTTGGTTCTCGAAGCTCTGTGCCATCTTCCGTTCGAGCCCTTGACGCAAGTAGACCTGAAGTGGCTTTCATGCAAGACAGTCTTTCTGCTGGCTATTGCCTCAGCAAAGAAGGTTGGTGAGTTGCATGCCTTTTCAGTCAGCCCCTCATGTCTCAGGTGGGGCCCTGAGTGCTCTGGTGTTACATTGTGGCCAAATATTGCCTTTGTACCAAAGGCTTTATCCCACTCTCACCGTAACCAACCGTTAAGGCTGGTACGTTTTCAACCTACGCCTGGAGAGGGGTCTGGATTGCTGTGCCCAATGAGGGCACTGGAGGAGTACGTTGCAGCTATTGCTGCTATACGGCACTCAGACCAGCTGTTTGTGTGTTATGGGGGCCCTAGACTGGGCTACCCTCTTTCCAAGCAGCGCTGCTCCCACTGGATCGTGGACGTCATCTGCCACGCCTACGCAGCAGGACACCATCCCCTGCCAGTCGGCGTGAAGGCACACTTTACCAGGAGCGTTTCCGCTTCCTGGGCTGCCCTAAGAGGGGTCTCACTGGAAGCAATATGTGCTGCTGCATCATGGGCTTCCCCAAGCCCGTTCACCAGATTCTACAGGGTTAACGTGGTCACCCCTTATCCCCTGAGCCAGGTTCTTCTGCAAGGGTCCTCTGGGCTTCCTCAGTGAGGTATGTGCTCAGGATTCCTTGTGACATCGTTGATACTAGTCATTCAGTGCTTTTCATCACCGCCCTCTGGCGGTCAGGAGGGATGAAATAGAACGAAAGTTACAAATGTAACTACGGTTCTATGAATCCCGGATGACCGCTAGAGCTTCTCTGTCACTCAGAATCCTTGCTTTACGTGAGAAGATTCTGTAAGACTGAATTAATGGATAACGCTAGGCTATCTAGCCTCTTTATTGCTTATCCGGTCATACCTGTGTGACGTCGTTGATATAATTACTTGAATAAGTTTCTCCTATTAGCTTTGATGAAGAAGGTGTGTCAAAGTTAAATGTTTTAAAGGAAGCTCATCAGTTGCCATCCCCTAAAGTTTGTGAAAAAAGTAGCAGCTTATACACCAGCAATTATGGTAAATCTGTTTTTGACTAAATAAATAATTCAGAATCTTCATGTCCACGATGCGTCTACAACAGAAAAAACTACTGGAGATGTGCTACTTCCACTGAAAATATTTTCTCTCTTTTTCTTTAGAGCTTCCACAAAATTACACCTGGAAAGAAGAGGAGGTTCTCATTGAGTCGCAGCTCAAGAACCAGAAGTGGAACTCTGGTTTGGACCAGGAGGATCCACAACCTCCAGCAGGAGATTGGCAGCCTCAAAAAAGTGAAGACCAGGAGGAACTACGTGTACAGATGAAAGAGGAAAAGGAGGAACCAGAACCTCCACAGATGAAAGAGGAACAGGAGGAACTCTGTATCACTCAAGATGAGGAGCATCAAGTTTTGAAGCTGGAGGCTGAGACCTTGATGGTAACAGTTGACTTTGAGGAAAGAGTCCACTGGGAACCAGAACCAAACTTGGACCAGTTCCCTTCACAGAACTTTCCTCCTGCTGAGAACCAAGACCAGGAAGATGCAGGAACATCTGGAGACGGAGAACTGAACTCCAAGAACCGACCTGACAGAAGCCAAAGTATTGATGTGAAAAACTTTTCAGGTAATCTGTTTGATCCTGAGGCTGAAGGGAAACCTGTAAAATGTGATTTTTGTGGAAAAGGCTTTAAAGATGATCATCAAATGAAGGAGCATAGAAGAATCCACACCGGTGAGAAGCCCTACTCATGCAAAACATGTGGTAAATGTTTTGCTCATCGTGGTCAAATAATGGTCCACATGAGGAGTCACACCGGTGAGAAGCCGTTTTCTTGTAAAACATGTGGCAAATGCTTTGCCATAAAGAATGGTCTGAATATCCACATGAAAACACATGCAGGTGAGAAGGCCATTTCCTGTACGACATGCGGCAAATGCTTCTCTTATAATTATATTTTATCAACTCACATGAGAGTTCACACCGGTGAGAAACCCTTTTCTTGTAAAACCTGTGGCAAATGCTTCACTCAAAATTATTTTTTACGAGCCCATGCAAGGACTCACACTGGTGAGAAGCCACATATGTGCAAAACATGTGGTAAACATTTCACTCGACGTAATGATTTAGTGGGTCACATGAGACTTCACACTGGTGAGAAGCCCTTTTTGTGTAAAATATGTGGTAAATGCTTCACTCGAAGAAGCGGTCTGAACATTCACATGAAAACACACACTGGTGAGAAGGCCTTTTCCTGTAAAATATGTGGCAGGTGTTTCGTTCAAAATTACAGTTTGACCGTCCACATGAAATTACACAGAGGTGAGAAGCCCTTCTCCTGTAAATCCTGTGGCAAACGCTTCTTTTTGAATTCTACTTTTAAAACTCATATGAGAACTCACACTGGTAAGAAGCCCTTTTCCTGTGAGATATGTGGTAAAAGTTTCAGCCAAAAAAGAATTTTGACTGATCACATGGAAACTCACACGAATGAGAAGTCCTGTACTTCCTCTAAACCTCTGCTAGAGCAGCTGGTTCAGAAGCAGGAGGCCAATACCTTCATGGTGACTTCTACCCATGAGGAACGGGACCAAATTAAACCAGAACCAAACTGGGATGAAGACCTTCTTGAGATCCAAGACCAGTTAGGTTCAGGAACATTTAGAGATGGAGAAATAAACCCAAAGAGTAGCCCTGACAGAAACCAGCGTGTTGTAGAAACACAGGGTGAGGCCCAGATGGAAAGAAAAACTGCTAAATGTGATTTTTGTAGTAAAATCTTCAGGAATAAATATAGGATGGAGCTTCATCGAAGAGTCCACACTGGTGAGAAGCCCTTTTCTTGTGACATATGTGGGAAGTGCTACGCTCGTAAGAGCATTCTGAACACCCACAAGAAGTCTCACTCTGGTGAGAAGCCCTTCTCCTGTCAAACCTGCGGAAAATGTTTCTCCACAAATTATACTTTGGTTGCACACATGAAAACTCACTCTGGTGAGAAGCCCTACACATGCAACACATGTGGGAAACGTTTCCTTCAGTCTGGTAATTTAATGACTCACCTGAAGACACACACTGGTGAGAAGTCCTTCTCCTGTAAAACCTGCGGCAAAGGTTTCTCTGAGAATTATCTTTTGGTCGGACACATGAGAACTCACACGGGTGAGAAGCCCTTTACATGTAAAACATGTGGTAAATGCTACGCTCATAGAAACAGTCTCTTCAACCACATAAAAACTCACACCGGTGAGAAGCCCTTTACATGTGAAACATGTGGTAAAAGTTTCTCCCAGTCAAACCATTTAACATCTCACGTAAGGATGCACACCGGTGAGAAGCCCTTCATCTGTGAAACTTGTGGCAAATGTTTCCCTGAGAATTATCTTTTGGTCGGACATATGAGAAGTCACACTGGTGAGAAGCCCTTTTCTTGTGTAATGTGTGGGAAAGGTTTTGCTCAGAACAGCTATCTGACTGTCCACATGAAAAAACATTTAAGTGACAATCCCTTTACATGCAAAACATGCGGTGAGAGTTTTAATCATAGGCGAAAGTTGGCGTCCCACAAGAAACTACATGCAGCAACAGAAAGTCAATAAATATTTCTTGACAAATTAACGAGGTCTCGCTCCACAACCCGCGCTGATTCGTTTTCTTTTTCTTTTTTGTCTCTGTTGCCTTCGTCTTCTTCCACCTTTGTTTCTTCTTTCTGTGGTCTTGTTTTTTGTCTTTAGACTTCATTGTTTTAGTTTGTAGCCGATTCCCTTTTTTGTCTCCACATTGGACCCTTTGCTTCTCCCTCTCCAGGCTCGCTTCTACCTGTTCCTTATTCTCAGAACCAGCATGTATTGTGGATAAATAAGTTTATTGACCTGTTTGAGCTGAAATGGGAGTGCTGACAATGACCTTGATGTAAAATCTTGATCAGATTGAATCTCGAGATTTAAAAAATATTGATATTTCATTCACGATATAAGATGGGACTATATCGTCTATATCAATATTTCTACATTGAGTTATAATTGGAGTTGAAAATCCATGTGGTTCTTCTCCCATCTCCACCATCTGCACTCGTCCCCTCCTTCTCAGTCACTGAATACAAACACAGCCCCTCACCCGTGCGCGCTCCCAGCACTTCCTGCTTCTCCAGGTGAGCGAGAGTTGGCACAACAAGTAAACACAGGAGAGGATATCGAAGAGCAGCTTAGCTTGTGAGCAAAAAGAAAAAAAGCGGCTGTTATTANTTTCTCCCAGTCAAACCATTTAACATCTCACGTAAGGATGCACACCGGTGAGAAGCCCTTCATCTGTGAAACTTGTGGCAAATGTTTCCCTGAGAATTATCTTTTGGTCGGACATATGAGAAGTCACACTGGTGAGAAGCCCTTTTCTTGTGTAATGTGTGGGAAAGGTTTTGCTCAGAACAGCTATCTGACTGTCCACATGAAAAAACATTTAAGTGACAATCCCTTTACATGCAAAACATGCGGTGAGAGTTTTAATCATAGGCGAAAGTTGGCGTCCCACAAGAAACTACATGCAGCAACAGAAAGTCAATAAATATTTCTTGACAAATTAACGAGGTCTCGCTCCACAACCCGCGCTGATTCGTTTTCTTTTTCTTTTTTGTCTCTGTTGCCTTCGTCTTCTTCCACCTTTGTTTCTTCTTTCTGTGGTCTTGTTTTTTGTCTTTAGACTTCATTGTTTTAGTTTGTAGCCGATTCCCTTTTTTGTCTCCACATTGGACCCTTTGCTTCTCCCTCTCCAGGCTCGCTTCTACCTGTTCCTTATTCTCAGAACCAGCATGTATTGTGGATAAATAAGTTTATTGACCTGTTTGAGCTGAAATGGGAGTGCTGACAATGACCTTGATGTAAAATCTTGATCAGATTGAATCTCGAGATTTAAAAAATATTGATATTTCATTCACGATATAAGATGGGACTATATCGTCTATATCAATATTTCTACATTGAGTTATAATTGGAGTTGAAAATCCATGTGGTTCTTCTCCCATCTCCACCATCTGCACTCGTCCCCTCCTTCTCAGTCACTGAATACAAACACAGCCCCTCACCCGTGCGCGCTCCCAGCACTTCCTGCTTCTCCAGGTGAGCGAGAGTTGGCACAACAAGTAAACACAGGAGAGGATATCGAAGAGCAGCTTAGCTTGTGAGCAAAAAGAAAAAAAGCGGCTGTTATTAGGAGATGGTTTGGATTTAAATTGTCAGATGAGCAGCAAATAATTTTTTTCTGTAGACTATGCCGAAAACAAGTCCAGACAAAAGGTCGGCATCACAAGTCTTTTTCACCATTTAAAACAGCGTCATAAGTGGAGCATGAAGCGTGTGTGAAGCTGCAGCTCCAGCTAACTTCAGCCACCTTCCGTGAAACAATCCACGTGTCAGAACTCATTTAACCCATTTAAAAAATATAAAAATTAAAAAAAAGAACTAATCTAGCCCATTTAAAAAAAATTTAAAAAAAGAACTCATTTAGCCTTGCTGTGCCTTATGAGAGGAACAGTGAAAGGCAGCTCGACATTAATAAAGCAGCGGCTTATCATATTGTCGTCCCGGTCTCAACTGTGGAACAAGACGGTCTTGTTCCACAGTTCATTAAACATTATTTAATAAATGTAAATAGTTTATTTTTTAGGCATTCATTTTGCACTGTTACAGCTACAGGTAGTCCCCGACTTACGAGCGAGTTCCGTTCCTCCGAGGCGCTCGTAAAGCGAAAATTCGTAACTTGGAACGGCCGCCACGTGTCTCGTAAGTCCGGAATTTCGCTCGTAAGTTGGAACGGTTTTGCTAGCGCGACTACAAACACTCGTTTTTCATCGAAAAACTGCTTATGAGTGCATAAAAATGATCGGAAACGTGTGTCCACATGTTTAGCTAACGAACTGTGGTGAAAAAACACAGAAAAACTCGGTATTTTTTGCGTTTTTTCCAAAAATTCGCCAGCTCGTAAGTCCGGAACCTCGTAGGTCAGAGCGCTCGTAAGTCGGGGACTACCGTATATCGCCATTCATATTTTAATTTTGGTCCATATCACCCAGCCCTAATAATGAAATACTGTATAGGGCAGGCGGTGCAGTGAGTTCTGCTTCCTGATGTGTTGAGTCTCTGTCAGAACCGAACTTTCATTTTAAAGTTAAAGATTGGGCTCACTGATCGCCTCCACAGTCTACATCGAGATTCCTGACCCGTTTATTAAATCTGCACATTTTATTTCTTATGTGACTGTATCCAGTTAGTAATAAATAACTTAAATAATCATTGATGTGTGATTTTTTTTTTGTTTGTGATAATACAATCGGGCTGTAAAAATTATGGATAAACAGTCAATCCGCTATCATCACTATACCAGTATTAAGAAATATAATCTAACCAGCTTTGATAGCTGTCTTAGTTTTTGTTTTCTTAAATTGTTTCATAAATGCATCAATCGTGTAGCACCTGAGACATGACTTACCGTATTTTTCGGACTATAGGTCGTGTTTTTTTTGCCTAATTTGCATGCCCTGCGACCTATAGAGAGGTGAGACCTGTTTATGGATTTTTTCCCATATTTTTTAGACCAATTTTTGGTTCAGATATGACCGTTTTTCATTTTGGCAAAAAATTGTGCAGTACCACTTTTGTCCACTAGGGGACACTTCCAGAGAGTCCACCGACCGTTTCCAGCTCATGTGTCCGAAAAAAGCCTCCTCTGCTCGGACTGACTCTGTCGCTGCCCGGCCTCCTGCTCTGGACGTAACTACTTTTTGCTGTGTTTGTTAGCAAGATAAGTCAAGAACCACAGGACAGATTTTTATCAAACTTACAGAAAGTAATCATTTACAACTGACTAGCTTTATGAGATGTGTAGAGCTAAAAAAAAAAGTCGAACTTTTAGCTTCGTTGTTTGTTGTTAGCGGTTAGCTACCTAAACGGATAAATAACTCATGAACTACTGTACAGGAGTTATTTTTTTTTTCAAACTTGGAGTGTATTTACTTGGTGGTCATTTACAAACTGTTAGCTGCAGAAGATGTTTAGAGCAACAAAACAAAATTGATCTTTTATTATCATTCTTTGTTGTTAGCGGTAGCTACCAAAACGTATACTATTTGTCTAAATAACTCATAAACCACACCGCAGATTTTCTTTCAGCTTATAGAGCGTAATTATTTGGTGTTCATTTACAAACTGTTGATCTGTTTGAGACATTTGAGCTAAAATTCGATTTATTTATAATTAATTTTCGCAGCGCACGAGACTGGAAGAAGTCAAAGTGAAACCATTTAAATCCAGCTGATTTGACCATTTTGTGAATTTATTAAGGAACGGTGAAGCTCAGGAACCCTTGTGCTATAATGTCAGCTAAGAAATATATTTTTTAAGCATTTATTTTGTTAAATTTTAAAGAAATAAAGCCGCCCCACCCGCGCACGTGCACATGGCGAACTACTTTTTTAAATCCAGCTGATTAGACCATTTTGTGAATTTATTAAGGAACGGTTAAGCTCAGGAACCCTTGTGCTATAAAGTCAGCTAACAAATATATATTTTTAGGTGTTTGTTGTTAAATTTTAACGAAACGCAGGGTTTCCGCCCGTTGCGCACGCATGTATTGTTTCATCAGACGTAGTGAAACAATTTTTTAAATCCAGCTAATTTCACAATTACGTTCATTTACTAAGGAAAAGTTCAGCTCAGACACATATTTGGTATAATTTTTAGCAAACAAATAATTATTTTTACCGTGTTAATCTTCTTAAAGCGTTGCTGTGCACTCCGTCCACATTTCCGGGTTGTCTCAGCGGTGACGCGTCATGTCAGCGGTGGATGACGCGTTACGTCAGCGTTGACGTGGGTGAGATCTATATTAGTGTGCGACCCGTTTATGAGTTTTTCCAATTTTTTGGCAATAATTGGACAAAGTGATCTATATAACGGAGCAACTTTTATTCCGGAAAATATGGTACATTTGTTGAGACAGAACAGCCACAGAGTCACTAGAAGTTCCACAAATCATGACTGTAAAATACCATTTTGCAGGACATTTGGACAAAACCATCTCTATTAGGAGCTGTAAGCTGTGCAACTCATTACCATCTCATTTTAAGACCATAACTGACATTAAAATATTCACTTCAAGGCTTAAGAATTGGCTAAAGATGGACCAGAATTCTACTCATTTTAAAATATTGTAATTGTTCTTTTTACTTTTTATTTTACTTTTATTTTTTTTTACATTTTTGGGCTCTAGTGGCCTTTATTGTAGAGGGAGAGGGCGAAACGGGTAGAGGGGAGAGAGAGACACTGCAGAAAGAAGCCCGTTGGGTCTGGGACGCGAACCCGCGACGCCTGTAGAGAGGCCCAGCCTCAGAACATGTGCCGCACGCTTATCCCCCACACCAAAGCGGCGGCACGATATTGTAATTGTTTTAACTTGGTAGTTTTAAATACATTATTTTATATTTCATTTTCATAATTGTATTTACTGTTGATATTAACTTTTCATTTAACCAACTGATGATTTTTTTTTAATCGAGTGAATAAATTGATTGAATTGATTGAGATCTTTCTAGGGACGGGTGTTGTGAATTAGCTTTGGCTATATACACTGTGATGCAGGCATTAGATTGTTTTAATCTATGTTTCTTGTATCTGTCCTTATCAAATAAACAATAAATAAATTAAATGTTTTCCTCATGTCTTATAAAGATGATTCTGTTTTTCTTGAGTAAAATTACTTTTATGCTTTATCATCATGACTTTCCGATCCAACACTTTGTGGCAGTTAATTTATGGTGTTAACGTCTTTTTTTATTTTTTTATTAATCGCTGTAATAAATTGTTCATGTTCTGATCAGGAACACATTTATAGGCTTATTGTCAGAAATAAGATTAATGCAATTCTGGTTTTCTCTAGAAAAGTAGTCAGACGTCATTAAATCTTTTTAAATCTAGTTGTAAATATTGAACCAGAATGTTTGTTTTTACATTTACTGTGGAAAAAAATGTGTTCCACTTTTCTGCCAAATATGTTTATTATATTATAATGAAGGTATAAATGTTCTACATCTCATCAAAACACGTTTCCTGTTTTCGTCAATTGAGACACCACCGGAAGTAAACAGCGCTACTGCAATAGTGTATTGTGTGTTTGTGACTAAGGTAAATATCTTAGCTGTGTTGGAATAATTTGTTCTTGGTTAAGTGAAGCCGCTCATATAATTTATCGATTTTTAGGTTTTATTGTATCTTGAAGATTTATATTTCAGTTTTCGTCAAGCTTTACGTTGAGACATCACGCCGGAAGTGCAGCAGGGGCTAGCAGTGTTAGCATAGTTAGCTTATTTTGTGCTTGCAGTAGTTTTGTTGCGTGTGAGAGGTGAATGTTTGAGTGTGTGCAGCAACAACGTCTTCAGTTCAGTCTCTGAGAGAGTTTATCAGCGAGCGACTAACTGCTGCTGCTGAAGAAATATTCACAGAGTTTGAAAAAACCATCGTCCAGTACGAGGAAGAGATCGATCGTCAGCGCAGACTGCTGGACATCACCTGGAAACACCTGACTCATCCATTACCCAGAATGGAGGATTGCATTGATAACATGTTATTAGCCAACTATGTTACAAGGCTTGATCTACTTAAAGGCTACTGGCATGTTTCTCTTACTGCCTGTGACTCTGACATTTCTGCATTTGCCACTCCTGACCGTTTCCTCCAACACACGGTTATGGCCTTTGGCTTATAATGCACCAGCTACATTCCAGCATCTTGTCAACACCATCACAAGTGGTGTAGACAATTCCAATGCCTACTTAGATGCCTCCGTTCTTTACACTATATCGTGGGAAGAACACATTAAGTACTTGATCAGGTGTTCACCTGTATCATCCAGGCATCACTAACACTGAATCTTGCCAAGCACGAGTTTGAAAAAGCTTCACTGACATACCTTGGTAGAGAGTTAGGCCAAGGTCAAGTGCGACCCGTTGATGCCAGAGTAATGGCCACTACGATGGCGATATGTCCATGGCGATGTGGACCAAAATTAATATCTCGATATTTTAAAATTTCAATTAAATTCAGTTTATTTATATACTGTAGTGCAGGCATGGGTAAACCCCAGCCCACTGGCGCTGTATACGGCCCAATGGGCCATTCAACACTTGCTCTTCTCAAGGGCGGGGTGTATCCTCTCGGTCTCTGCTTTGCTTTGTCTTGACTGAAACTGTCTGAGAGCATCTCTTCTACAAAATCTTCAGAATCATAACTATGGACTTCAATTTGGTCAGTTGGTCCCTCAACACAACTGATAACATTTCTTCAACAAGAAGACAGGCTGTAGGCGAGACGATTTGCCCTGTTGGAACACATCTGGATATCTTATCGACTTGGAAGACTTGTCTATCTCTGCTCCCGTTTAGGGAACTTTGTTCCTTCATTCAGTCAGATCTTCATAAACTTAATAATTCCTCATTTGCTCCTCAGCGCAAACCAAACTTTAAAGAGCAGGTAAAGTGTTTTCATTTGAAATTGTAAAATAAACAAATAGACCAGACCGTGCTCATCAGACAGATGTGTGAGGCTCTTAAAAGAGCCTTTGCTGTTTGCAGATGTTGTGATCTACTTGGACTTGGCAGGTTTCTCTGTCTTCTTGGGCAGCAGCTGGATGTTGGGCAGAACTCCTCCCTGAGCGATGGTCACTCCTCCCAGCAGCTTGTTCAGCTCCTCGTCGTTGCGGACGGCCAGCTGCAGGTGTCGGGGGATGATCCTGGTCTTCTTGTTGTCACGAGCAGCGTTTCCCACCAGCTCCAGGATCTCAGCGGTCAGGTACTCGAGCACCGCCACCAGGTAGACTGGAGCTCCGGCACCAGAGGTGTCAAGTAACGAAGTATAAATACTTTGTTACTTTACTTAAAGGTTCAGTCTGCAGTTTCTGTAGAACTGCAGCACTTAGAAAAATTTTCAACAGGCAAAGCATTCAGATCCCTCCCCCTCAGAGCCATATATGGCTCTGCTCTCCCATGGTCTGCTGAAATTCAAATTCAAGCTCTGTTTTTATTGGCTGATTCAAATTCAAGCTCTCTTTTTATTGTCTGGTTACAAACTCTGATTTATTGGCTGGTTAATGGCGGGTCACTTTTTCTTTTTAGAAATGCCTATTTACCACCTGGAGAAGCAAGGGGACAATATTTTGTTTTAGTTTTTTTCAGAGATTACCTCTCTAACATCAGTCTAGTGACAGAGTGAAGAAATATGTTAAAAATATATTGTTAGAAAAGTTACATATAGCAGCTTTAAATACAAATTTTAGTTATCTATACTTTAGTAAAGTAATTATTTTTCAGCCTACTTTATACTTCTACTTCTTACATTTTCACGCAATTACTGGTACTTTCTACTCCTTACTTTTTAAAAATAGCCTCGTTACTTTTCTTTCATTTTGCCGTTTTTTTTTTTTTTTTTCATTCAGCTAGTCATGTTAAAAAAAATTGTCCAGAGAAATTGCGCCATCCGGATAGAGTGAAATCGATTGTGGTTGGATGAGAAGTTTAAACTTATAGCATTCCGACACCTTATTGGTTTGTATGCGATCCATCGCACCTGAACATGATGACACATCACGTCACGCGCCAGAGCAGGTCTGTGGTCGCAGCAGAGTAGCTTGAAAATGTCCGTGGCAGAGACTGAAGAGAACTCGAAGGAAATGTCACAATCAAGCACCAGCGAGGAGGTTGGTAGCCAGAACTCGAAGGAAA
Source organism: Garcialebias charrua (assembly GCA_038048925.1). Classification (NCBI taxonomy): domain Eukaryota; kingdom Metazoa; phylum Chordata; class Actinopteri; order Cyprinodontiformes; family Rivulidae; genus Garcialebias; species Garcialebias charrua. Next base: position 843 of record JBBPBX010036784.1, on the reverse strand, counting down.
TGTCACAATCAAGCACCAGCGAGGAGGTTGGTAGCCAAGAAGACCAGCCGATCCATGTACATCCCTGGCCGTACCTCGAAGATTTTTTTGAAATGGTTGGATACAAAAACAACTCTTTTCGTATGCGCTGCAAGCTCTGCGCACCCAAGTACAATGAGCTAATGGCTTTCAAAAACTCTCCATCTAATCTGAAAAAACATATTGAGGTAAGCTGAAAGTTTTTTTTTTTTATCAGTTGATTACTGACTTCTAGTGACCTAGTAACATACTAATGTTGTATAATGTTTTCTATGGTTAGGAGGTACTAGCCATGGAACTAGCTACATGCTCTGGGTTTGCTTGCTAATGTAAGATGATTTATTTTGATTTATTTTGATGTAAGATGATTTATTTGGGCAGTTACGTATTTAGGTTACTGTGTCTTTAAGAGACTTCTTCTTCGTGGGTTTTTCTTCGGGGTTTTTTGGGTGTGTTCAGGTTAAGCGGGCGAAAACAACGGGAGATGCGGGCAGCGTTCATGAGGGGATGACGTTGTATTGAACAGCTGAATAAAGTCCGTGCAGCCAAGCTATTCCCTTTCAGCGTGGTTACTCTTTCTCCACCCCACGACCCTCGGATGTGTTTGTGACACTTCTCCACCTCAAGCGGTGGTGTTACACTGGTGGCAGCGGGTTTGTGGACGCTTTCAGCGATTGGAGCGGTGAGCACATGCTTAGCATGCTATTAACCTTATAGCTAATGCTGCACATGCTGATAGGCGCGTTTAGCTGCTGCTGAGGACGGACTTTTTTTTTTATTCCTCCAATTTTTTTTCTACTAGTCTAATACTCAGTGATGGAGAGT
>JBBPBX010036783.1:0-21568 GCA_038048925.1 Garcialebias charrua | reverse complement strand
ATAATAATAATAATAATAATAATAATAATAATAATGTGTTTGTCTGTCATCTGCGTATGTTTCCCATACACAGACGAAATTCGTCTCTGCATTTAACCCAACCACCACCAGGTGGTGCAGTGAGCAGCCATAGAAAGCGCTCGGGGAGCTGGAGAATTAGATGTGCACTCATAGACACCCCAAGGTGTGTAGTGGCCGGGACGCGAACCCGCGTCCTTTGGGTTCCAAGTCAAAAGCCCTGCCACTACACCATCTTGGCTCCTTAAGTCTAGAGACAGGGTAAGGAGCTCTGTCATCCAGGAGGAGCTCCTCTGCATCAGAAGGAGTCAGCTGAGGTGGACTTAGCTGTCCCTCGTGGTCCATCTGATCAGGACGCCTCCTGGACGCCACCTGATGGAGGTTTTCAAGACACGTCCAAGAGAGCCCGGGGCAGACCCAGAACTCTCTGGAGGGATTACATATAGTCTCTGGCCTGGGAACACCTCCGGGTGCCCCAGAAGGAGCTGGAGAGTCTCAGGGGTGAGGGAAATTTGGGTTTCTCTCCTGGACCTGCTGCCTCCATGACCCGACAATGGATATGCAGTAGAAGATGGAGATGATTGAACAACAACTTCAATGTCAATTTATTTATATAGCACATAAAAACAACAGAAGCTGACCAAAGTGCTTTACAGTTAAAAAATAAAAGAGTAAAATGCATCTAGTGCCACTGAAACATAATAAAGTTATCAGTAAATATACAACAACAATAAAATCAGCTCAAAATTTGTTCTCAGACTCTGTGAGGATCAAACACCAAGTAAAACAGACGAGTCTTGATCAAAGATTTAAAAGTGTCAACAGTCTGAGCGCTCTTTAAATTCTCAAGTAAACTGTTCCACAGATTTGGACCAGCAACCACAAAAGCCCGATCACCTCTGGACTTCATTCTGGATCTGGGACATCAAAGAGAAACTGGTTGGTAGACCGGAGTAATCTTACTGGAGTGTAGATGTTGATAAGATCACATAAATATGACGGGGCCAGACCTTTTAAGATTTTAAAAACAAGCAATAAAATCCGCTCATTCTCAATCAGTTCATCTGGACAGTTTCTTTTTAGTAGAAACGTTTCACCCTCACTCCAGAGGGCTTCGTCAGTCAGAGTAGTCCAAAGCAAACTGAAGCTACCCCACCAAGTAAACAACTTAAGTGGACCATTGATTGAGAATGAGCGGATTTGATACCTGGACTATTGAGAATTAACTTTCAAGCAATAAAATCTTAAAATCAATCCTGAAGTGGACAGGGAGCCAGTGAAGAGAAGCCAGGACAGGACAGTTCATATTTTTTAGTTGAAGTTAAAAGACGAGCTGCTGCGTTCTGGACAGATTGTAAACGATGCAAAGATGATTTGTCTAAACCAACATACAGTGAATTGCAATAGTCCATACGAGAAGTAATAAAAGCGTGAATCACCTTTTCAAGGTCTCTGAAAGAGAGACAAGACTTCACCTTGACAATGAGTCTTAACTGGAAGAAACTGGATTTAACAACAGCATTTATCTGTTTGTCTAACTTAAAAGCACTGTCAAAAATAACTCCCAGATTCCTGACATTGGAGTGGCTGTATGAAGCCAAGGGGCCAAGAACATTTAAGGTGTTACATTTACCAAAGCTGATGACTTCCGTTTTATTTTCATTTAGATTCAGAACATTTAGTTTTAACCAGATTTTAATGTCATGTAGACAGTTCAATAGTGGATACAGTGGAGTGACCCTGTCTGACTCAATTCGGAAGATATAACTGTGTATCATCAGCAAAACAATGAAAAGGACTGTTGTGTTTCCTAAAAATGGACCCCAAAGGCAACATGTACAAATTAAAAAGCAGTGGACCTAAAATAGACCCTTGAGGCACTCCACAGATCAAAGGAGCTGGAGATGAAGAACATTTCCCTAATTGAACAGAAAAACTCCTGTCAGTACAGATCTCCGGTGATAAACGAGGAACTACCGTACATCAAGTCAAAGCCAAAGTCAACTTTATTGTCAGAACTGCAATATGTACAGGACATACACAGGATTGAAATTGCGTTTCTCTCTCATCAAAGTCTAAGCTCAGTAATTCAGGTAAAAAATAAAAAAATCCAACAGTGTTCAGTCAGGTCATCTGGACAGTTTTATTTTTTTATATTTTTTTGTGTTAAAAGACGTTTCCTCCTCCATCTGAAGGGCTTCATCAATCTGAGGAGTCACAAACAAACGGTTTCCCCACCAAGCAGTACGCTCCTACAGTGGACCAACCAGTTTGCTGGTGATAAGATGGTTTCTGGGGCCCGCCCTCTCCCCCACCGACTCCTCCCAGGCAGCCACAGCCAAACTGGTTCAAGACATCAAGGTTCACGATCAGTCGTCTACTGAGCATGAACCTTGATCCAAAATGAGAAAAAAAACTTTTGACCTTTGTTGGTTTTGTTGCAAAATTTTATTAACAAATGTTGTTTATAACAGATTTTCATGTTATTTTTAAACTAGCATCAATCCAGAAATTACAGTGCTAAACTTTAGTTGTGGTCAAAAAAATAATCAGTTTAGGAATAATTGACCTTTGACCTTTATGCCTCAGACTCTACCTGCAGCTCGTGGTGGGGGGCGTGGCCTGCACGTGTCAGTGGGCGGAGTCATACGCCAGCGCAGAAACTTCCGTGACCTTATGCCCTATGAGGACCAGATGATGTCGTATCCTGCCATGCGTGCTGGGGGCGGGGACAACAATGTCTACTACCAATCAGATGACTGGAGGGGGCGGGGCATCGACAAGGCTCTGCAGCAATTGGTGGAAAGAGAGCAGAGGCGGGAGCAGAAGGAGGAGCAGCGAGCAGGTTGGAAACTTTTGTCAAAAAACACATTTTACTCATTTTATATTCTATTTATTGTTTATTTTAAACTTTTATAGAAGGCTTTTATCTATTTTATATAAACTACAAAATTACATTTCATTATGAAATTATTCTAAAAATGTTATTTAAATTATGTATTATCCATGAATTGTGTATTTTTTTTGCTAGTTCTTAATAAAAACTGGTTGGTAAAAATTAAAATAAGAATTATGAACTTGACAGAAATTATTTAGAGAAATATGAAGAATTCACCTTATAAATTCTTGGTTTATTGTAAAAACGTTCAAATCTGTTTTTTTTGCTGATAAATCGTCTGACGCCATGTTTCAGGGGCAGCTGTGGCTGAGTGGTTAGAGCAGTTGACCGCCAATGTAAGAGTTGGAAGTTCAATTCCACCAGCAGTCACATGCTGAAGTGTCCCTGGGCAAGACACTGAACCCCTCATTGCCTCTGATGTGTCCCATATGGTGCAGGAATGTGATAAAGCTCTGATTATTTGTTGTATAGATCTAGTATAGCGCTGTCTGAATGTGTGTGTAGTAACAACACACAAACATTCAACAAACATTTTGTTGCTTCTAGTTCATTATTTGACACAGTTACAAACGGAAAATCAGCCACTTTATCTAATAATCAAACTTCTACAAATCAAATCCCTCCTACAAGTCAACCATCTGTTAATCACACCTTCTCTTTTTCTCCGTTCTCAGTCAGTGAGGTAAATAAACTGTTAAATGATCTTGATCCTAAAAAATCTGCAGGTCCAGATGAACTTCCACCTTACTTCTTAAGGCTGGCTGCTCATATCATCACAGTCCCTGTGACCCACATCTTTAATCTGTCCATAAGCCAAAACACCATTCCGGATGCTTGGAAAACAGCCTTTGTTCTTCCTTTGCTGAAGGGAGGTGACCCCACCTCATTGAACAATTATCGACCGATCTCTAAACTCTGCATCTTAGCCAAGGTTCTAGAAAAACTGATAAACTCTCAGATCAAAAATTATCTGGACTCATTTAACATCTTACCTCTTCATCAATCTGGTTTCAGGAAAAAACACAGCACAACAACTGCTTCTCTGAAGGTTCTGAATGATGTTGTTGAAGCATTGGATGCTAAGGATTATTGTGCTGCACTTTTCTTAGACCTGTCTAAAGCTTTTGACACTGTGGATCATAACATCCTGTGTCATAAGCTCTCAGAAATCGGTTTCTCTGATCACACCATCGGTTGGTTTTCTAACTATCTTTCCGATCGGAGGCAATGTGTTCAACATAACGGTACTTCTTCCATACCCTGATGCTGCTCAATAATCCAGGTAGAAAAATCTAAAAAAGCTAAGTCTGGTCCTCTGGACATTCAAAAACAAAACAAAACAAAACAACCTTTCTACAATTTTTTTGCTTTGCTTTGTTTTGTTTTGTTTTTTGAATGTCCAGAGGACCAGACTTAGCTTTTTTGGGTACTTCTTCCAGTTATTTAACAGTCAGCAATGGTGTACCACAAGGCTCAGTCTTAGGACCAACCCTCTTTACAATCTACATAGCTAATGTAGGTCAGAGCATCCCTGATGCATCCTTACATTTCTATGCTGATGATACAGTTGTTTACTGCCGAGTTAAAACAGTTGCTAAAGCTTTTCTGTTTTTGCAATCCACTTTTGACATCATCCAGTCAGATTTGTTCCGTCTCAAACTTGTCCTAAATGCTGATAAAAAACAAAGGGTTGCTTTTTTCAAACAGGAAGTCGGTCCCAGCAGTTCTTCCTCTGATTTTATCTTCAAATGGTGTCCCAATTGAGTTTGTTAATTCCTATAAATATCTGGGTATCCTGGTTGACTCGTGGAAAATGTAGTAGAGTGATGTATGAATGTGTGTGTAGTAGAGTGATGTATGAATGTGTGTGTAGTAGAGTGATGTATAAATGTGTGTGTTGTAGAGTGATGTATGAATGTGTGTGTAGTAGAGTGATGTATAAATGTGTGTGTTGTAGAGTGATGTATAAATGTGTGTGTAGTAGAGTGATGTATGAATGTGTGTGTAGTAGAGTGATGTATAAATGTGTGTGTTGTAGAGTGATGTATGAATGTGTGTGTAGTAGAGTGATGTATGAATGTGTGTGTAGTAGAGTGATGTATGAATGTGTGTGTAGTAGAGTGATGTATGAATGTGTGTGTAGTAGAGTGATGTATGAATGTGTGTGTAGTAGAGTGATGTATGAATGTGTGTGTAGTAGAGTGATGTATGAATGTGTGTGTAGTAGAGTGATGTATGAATGTGTGTGTAGTAGAGTGATGTATGAATGTGTGTGTAGTAGAGTGATGTATGAATGTGTGTGTAGTAGAGTGATGTATGAATGTGTGTGTAGTAGAGTGATGTATGAATGTGTGTGTAGTAGAGTGATGTATGAATGTGTGTGTAGTAGAGTGATGTATGAATGTGTGTGTAGTAGAGTGATGTATGAATGTGTGTGTAGTAGAGTGATGTATGAATGTGTGTGTAGTAGAGTGATGTATGAATGTGTGTGTAGTAGAGTGATGTATGAATGTGTGTGTAGTAGAGTGATGTATGAATGTGTGTGTAGTAGAGTGATGTATGAATGTGTGTGTAGTAGAGTGATGTATGAATGTGTGTGTAGTAGAGTGATGTATGAATGTGTGTGTAGTAGAGTGATGTATGAATGTGTGTGTAGTAGAGTGATGTATGAATGTGTGTGTAGTAGAGTGATGTATGAATGTGTGTGTAGTAGAGTGATGTATGAATGTGTGTGTAGTAGAGTGATGTATGAATGTGTGTGTAGTAGAGTGATGTATGAATGTGTGTGTAGTAGAGTGATGTATGAATGTGTGTGTAGTAGAGTGATGTATGAATGTGTGTGTAGTAGAGTGATGTATGAATGTGTGTGTAGTAGAGTGATGTATGAATGTGTGTGTAGTAGAGTGATGTATGAATGTGTGTGTAGTAGAGTGATGTATGAATGTGTGTGTAGTAGAGTGATGTATGAATGTGTGTGTAGTAGAGTGATGTATGAATGTGTGTGTAGTAGAGTGATGTATGAATGTGTGTGTAGTAGAGTGATGTATGAATGTGTGTGTAGTAGAGTGATGTATGAATGTGTGTGTAGTAGAGTGATGTATGAATGTGTGTGTAGTAGAGTGATGTATGAATGTGTGTGTAGTAGAGTGATGTATGAATGTGTGTGTAGTAGAGTGATGTATGAATGTGTGTGTAGTAGAGTGATGTATGAATGTGTGTGTAGTAGAGTGATGTATGAATGTGTGTGTAGTAGAGTGATGTATGAATGTGTGTGTAGTAGAGTGATGTATGAATGTGTGTGTAGTAGAGTGATGTATGAATGTGTGTGTAGTAGAGTGATGTATGAATGTGTGTGTAGTAGAGTGATGTATGAATGTGTGTGTAGTAGAGTGATGTATGAATGTGTGTGTAGTAGAGTGATGTATGAATGTGTGTGTAGTAGAGTGATGTATGAATGTGTGTGTAGTAGAGTGATGTATGAATGTGTGTTTAGTAGAGTGATGTATGAATGTGTGTGTAGTAGAGTGATGTATGAATGTGTGTGTAGTAGAGTGATGTATGAATGTGTGTGTAGTAGAGTGATGTATGAATGTGTGTGTAGTAGAGTGATGTATGAATGTGTGTGTAGTAGAGTGATGTATGAATGTGTGTGTAGTAGAGTGATGTATGAATGTGTGTGTAGTAGAGTGATGTATGAATGTGTGTGTAGTAGAGTGATGTATGAATGTGTGTGTAGTAGAGTGATGTATGAATGTGTGTGTAGTAGAGTGATGTATGAATGTGTGTGTAGTAGAGTGATGTATGAATGTGTGTGTAGTAGAGTGATGTATGAATGTGTGTGTAGTAGAGTGATGTATGAATGTGTGTGTAGTAGAGTGATGTATGAATGTGTGTGTAGTAGAGTGATGTATGAATGTGTGTGTAGTAGAGTGATGTATGAATGTGTGTGTAGTAGAGTGATGTATGAATGTGTGTGTAGTAGAGTGATGTATGAATGTGTGTGTAGTAGAGTGATGTATGAATGTGTGTGTAGTAGAGTGATGTATGAATGTGTGTGTAGTAGAGTGATGTATGAATGTGTGTGTAGTAGAGTGATGTATGAATGTGTGTGTAGTAGAGTGATGTATGAATGTGTGTGTAGTAGAGTGATGTATGAATGTGTGTGTAGTAGAGTGATGTATGAATGTGTGTGTAGTAGAGTGATGTATGAATGTGTGTGTAGTAGAGTGATGTATGAATGTGTGTGTAGTAGAGTGATGTATGAATGTGTGTGTAGTAGAGTGATGTATGAATGTGTGTGTAGTAGAGTGATGTATGAATGTGTGTGTAGTAGAGTGATGTATGAATGTGTGTGTAGTAGAGTGATGTATGAATGTGTGTGTAGTAGAGTGATGTATGAATGTGTGTGTAGTAGAGTGATGTATGAATGTGTGTGTAGTAGAGTGATGTATGAATGTGTGTGTAGTAGAGTGATGTATGAATGTGTGTGTAGTAGAGTGATGTATGAATGTGTGTGTAGTAGAGTGATGTATGAATGTGTGTGTAGTAGAGTGATGTATGAATGTGTGTGTAGTAGAGTGATGTATGAATGTGTGTGTAGTAGAGTGATGTATGAATGTGTGTGTAGTAGAGTGATGTATGAATGTGTGTGTAGTAGAGTGATGTATGAATGTGTGTGTAGTAGAGTGATGTATGAATGTGTGTGTAGTAGAGTGATGTATGAATGTGTGTGTAGTAGAGTGATGTATGAATGTGTGTGTAGTAGAGTGATGTATGAATGTGTGTGTAGTAGAGTGATGTATGAATGTGTGTGTAGTAGAGTGATGTATGAATGTGTGTGTAGTAGAGTGATGTATGAATGTGTGTGTAGTAGAGTGATGTATGAATGTGTGTGTAGTAGAGTGATGTATGAATGTGTGTGTAGTAGAGTGATGTATGAATGTGTGTGTAGTAGAGTGATGTATGAATGTGTGTGTAGTAGAGTGATGTATGAATGTGTGTGTAGTAGAGTGATGTATGAATGTGTGTGTAGTAGAGTGATGTATGAATGTGTGTAGTAGAGTGATGTATGAATGTGTGTGTAGTAGAGTGATGTATGAATGTGTGTGTAGTAGAGTGATGTATGAATGTGTGTGTAGTAGAGTGATGTATGAATGTGTGTGTAGTAGAGTGATGTATGAATGTGTGTGTAGTAGAGTGATGTATGAATGTGTGTGTAGTAGAGTGATGTATGAATGTGTGTGTAGTAGAGTGATGTATGAATGTGTGTGTAGTAGAGTGATGTATGAATGTGTGTGTAGTAGAGTGATGTATGAATGTGTGTGTAGTAGAGTGATGTATGAATGTGTGTGTAGTAGAGTGATGTATGAATGTGTGTGTAGTAGAGTGATGTATGAATGTGTGTGTAGTAGAGTGATGTATGAATGTGTGTGTAGTAGAGTGATGTATGAATGTGTGTGTAGTAGAGTGATGTATGAATGTGTGTGTAGTAGAGTGATGTATGAATGTGTGTGTAGTAGAGTGATGTATGAATGTGTGTAGTAGAGTGATGTATGAATGTGTGTGTAGTAGAGTGATGTATGAATGTGTGTGTAGTAGAGTGATGTATGAATGTGTGTGTAGTAGAGTGATGTATGAATGTGTGTGTAGTAGAGTGATGTATGAATGTGTGTGTAGTAGAGTGATGTATGAATGTGTGTGTAGTAGAGTGATGTATGAATGTGTGTGTAGTAGAGTGATGTATGAATGTGTGTGTAGTAGAGTGATGTATGAATGTGTGTGTAGTAGAGTGATGTATGAATGTGTGTGTAGTAGAGTGATGTATGAATGTGTGTGTAGTAGAGTGATGTATGAATGTGTGTGTAGTAGAGTGATGTATGAATGTGTGTGTAGTAGAGTGATGTATGAATGTGTGTGTAGTAGAGTGATGTATGAATGTGTGTGTAGTAGAGTGATGTATGAATGTGTGTGTAGTAGAGTGATGTATGAATGTGTGTGTAGTAGAGTGATGTATGAATGTGTGTGTAGTAGAGTGATGTATGAATGTGTGTGTAGTAGAGTGATGTATGAATGTGTGTGTAGTAGAGTGATGTATGAATGTGTGTGTAGTAGAGTGATGTATGAATGTGTGTGTAGTAGAGTGATGTATGAATGTGTGTGTAGTAGAGTGATGTATGAATGTGTGTGTAGTAGAGTGATGTATGAATGTGTGTGTAGTAGAGTGATGTATGAATGTGTGTGTAGTAGAGTGATGTATGAATGTGTGTGTAGTAGAGTGATGTATGAATGTGTGTTTAGTAGAGTGATGTATGAATGTGTGTGTAGTAGAGTGATGTATGAATGTGTGTGTAGTAGAGTGATGTATGAATGTGTGTGTAGTAGAGTGATGTATGAATGTGTGTGTAGTAGAGTGATGTATGAATGTGTGTGTAGTAGAGTGATGTATGAATGTGTGTGTAGTAGAGTGATGTATGAATGTGTGTGTAGTAGAGTGATGTATGAATGTGTGTGTAGTAGAGTGATGTATGAATGTGTGTGTAGTAGAGTGATGTATGAATGTGTGTGTAGTAGAGTGATGTATGAATGTGTGTGTAGTAGAGTGATGTATGAATGTGTGTGTAGTAGAGTGATGTATGAATGTGTGTGTAGTAGAGTGATGTATGAATGTGTGTAGTAGAGTGATGTATGAATGTGTGTGTAGTAGAGTGATGTATGAATGTGTGTGTAGTAGAGTGATGTATGAATGTGTGTGTAGTAGAGTGATGTATGAATGTGTGTGTAGTAGAGTGATGTATGAATGTGTGTGTAGTAGAGTGATGTATGAATGTGTGTGTAGTAGAGTGATGTATGAATGTGTGTGTAGTAGAGTGATGTATGAATGTGTGTGTAGTAGAGTGATGTATGAATGTGTGTGTAGTAGAGTGATGTATGAATGTGTGTGTAGTAGAGTGATGTATGAATGTGTGTGTAGTAGAGTGATGTATGAATGTGTGTGTAGTAGAGTGATGTATGAATGTGTGTGTAGTAGAGTGATGTATGAATGTGTGTGTAGTAGAGTGATGTATGAATGTGTGTGTAGTAGAGTGATGTATGAATGTGTGTGTAGTAGAGTGATGTATGAATGTGTGTGTAGTAGAGTGATGTATGAATGTGTGTGTAGTAGAGTGATGTATGAATGTGTGTGTAGTAGAGTGATGTATGAATGTGTGTGTAGTAGAGTGATGTATGAATGTGTGTGTAGTAGAGTGATGTATGAATGTGTGTGTAGTAGAGTGATGTATGAATGTGTGTGTAGTAGAGTGATGTATGAATGTGTGTGTAGTAGAGTGATGTATGAATGTGTGTGTAGTAGAGTGATGTATGAATGTGTGTGTAGTAGAGTGATGTATGAATGTGTGTGTAGTAGAGTGATGTATGAATGTGTGTAGTAGAGTGATGTATGAATGTGTGTGTAGTAGAGTGATGTATGAATGTGTGTGTAGTAGAGTGATGTATGAATGTGTGTGTAGTAGAGTGATGTATGAATGTGTGTGTAGTAGAGTGATGTATGAATGTGTGTTTAGTAGAGTGATGTATGAATGTGTGTGTAGTAGAGTGATGTATGAATGTGTGTGTAGTAGAGTGATGTATGAATGTGTGTGTAGTAGAGTGATGTATGAATGTGTGTGTAGTAGAGTGATGTATGAATGTGTGTGTAGTAGAGTGATGTATGAATGTGTGTGTAGTAGAGTGATGTATGAATGTGTGTGTAGTAGAGTGATGTATGAATGTGTGTGTAGTAGAGTGATGTATGAATGTGTGTGTAGTAGAGTGATGTATGAATGTGTGTAGTAGAGTGATGTATGAATGTGTGTGTAGTAGAGTGATGTATGAATGTGTGTAGTAGAGTGATGTATGAATGTGTGTGTAGTAGAGTGATGTATGAATGTGTGTGTAGTAGAGTGATGTATGAATGTGTGTAGTAGAGTGATGTATGAATGTGTGTGTAGTAGAGTGATGTATGAATGTGTGTGTAGTAGAGTGATGTATGAATGTGTGTGTAGTAGAGTGATGTATGAATGTGTGTGTAGTAGAGTGATGTATGAATGTGTGTGTAGTAGAGTGATGTATGAATGTGTGTGTAGTAGAGTGATGTATGAATGTGTGTGTAGTAGAGTGATGTATGAATGTGTGTGTAGTAGAGTGATGTATGAATGTGTGTGTAGTAGAGTGATGTATGAATGTGTGTGTAGTAGAGTGATGTATGAATGTGTGTGTAGTAGAGTGATGTATGAATGTGTGTGTAGTAGAGTGATGTATGAATGTGTGTGTAGTAGAGTGATGTATGAATGTGTGTGTAGTAGAGTGATGTATGAATGTGTGTGTAGTAGAGTGATGTATGAATGTGTGTGTAGTAGAGTGATGTATGAATGTGTGTGTAGTAGAGTGATGTATGAATGTGTGTGTAGTAGAGTGATGTATGAATGTGTGTGTAGTAGAGTGATGTATGAATGTGTGTGTAGTAGAGTGATGTATGAATGTGTGTGTAGTAGAGTGATGTATGAATGTGTGTGTAGTAGAGTGATGTATGAATGTGTGTGTAGTAGAGTGATGTATGAATGTGTGTGTAGTAGAGTGATGTATGAATGTGTGTGTAGTAGAGTGATGTATGAATGTGTGTGTAGTAGAGTGATGTATGAATGTGTGTGTAGTAGAGTGATGTATGAATGTGTGTGTAGTAGAGTGATGTATGAATGTGTGTGTAGTAGAGTGATGTATGAATGTGTGTGTAGTAGAGTGATGTATGAATGTGTGTGTAGTAGAGTGATGTATGAATGTGTGTGTAGTAGAGTGATGTATGAATGTGTGTAGTAGAGTGATGTATGAATGTGTGTTTAGTAGAGTGATGTATGAATGTGTGTGTAGTAGAGTGATGTATGAATGTGTGTGTAGTAGAGTGATGTATGAATGTGTGTGTAGTAGAGTGATGTATGAATGTGTGTGTAGTAGAGTGATGTATGAATGTGTGTTTAGTAGAGTGATGTATGAATGTGTGTGTAGAGTGATGTATGAATGTGTGTTTAGTAGAGTGATGTATGAATGTGTGTTTAGTAGAGTGATGTATGAATGTGTGTTTAGTAGAGTGATGTATGAATGTGTGTTTAGTAGAGTGATGTATGAATGTGTGTTTAGTAGAGTGATGTATGAATGTGTGTAGTAGAGTGATGTATGAATGTGTGTGTAGTAGAGTGATGTATGAATGTGTGTGTAGTAGAGTGATGTATGAATGTGTGTGTAGTAGAGTGATGTATGAATGTGTGTTTAGTAGAGTGATGTATGAATGTGTGTGTAGTAGAGTGATGTATGAATGTGTGTGTAGTAGAGTGATGTATGAATGTGTGTGTAGTAGAGTGATGTATGAATGTGTGTGTAGAGTGATGTATGAATGTGTGTGTAGTAGAGTGATGTATGAATGTGTGTGTAGTAGAGTGATGTATGAATGTGTGTGTAGTAGAGTGATGTATGAATGTGTGTGTAGTAGAGTGATGTATGAATGTGTGTGTAGTAGAGTGATGTATGAATGTGTGTGTAGTAGAGTGATGTATGAATGTGTGTGTAGTAGAGTGATGTATGAATGTGTGTGTAGTAGAGTGATGTATGAATGTGTGTGTAGTAGAGTGATGTATGAATGTGTGTTTAGTAGAGTGATGTATGAATGTGTGTGTAGTAGAGTGATGTATGAATGTGTGTGTAGTAGAGTGATGTATGAATGTGTGTGTAGTAGAGTGATGTATGAATGTGTGTGTAGTAGAGTGATGTATGAATGTGTGTGTAGTAGATTGATGTATGAATGTGTGTTTAGTAGAGTGATGTATGAATGTTTGTGTAGTAGAGTGATGTATGAAAATGTGTGTGTAGTAGATTGATGTATGAATGTGTGTTTAGTAGAGTGATGTATGAATGTTTGTGTAGTAGAGTGATGTATGAATGTGTGTTTAGTAGAGTGATGTATGAATGTGTGTTTAGTAGAGTGATGTATGAATGTGTGTTTAGTAGAGTGATGTATGAATGTGTGTTTAGTAGAGTGATGTATGAATGTGTGTTTAGTAGAGTGATGTATGAATGTGTGTTTAGTAGAGTGATGTATGAATGTGTGTTTAGTAGAGTGATGTATGAATGTGTGTGTAGTAGAGTGATGTATGAATGTGTGTTTAGTAGAGTGATGTATGAATGTGTGTGTAGTAGAGTGATGTATGAATGTGTGTAGTAGTGATGTATGAATGTGTGTGTAGTAGAGTGATGTATGAATGTGTGTTTAGTAGAGTGATGTATGAATGTTTGTGTAGTAGAGTGATGTATGAATGTGTGTTTAGTAGAGTGATGTATGAATGTGTGTGTAGTAGAGTGATGTATGAATGTGTGTAGTAGTGATGTATGAATGTGTGTGTAGTAGAGTGATGTATGAATGTGTGTATAGTAGAGTGATGTATGAATGTGTATAGTAGTGATGTATGAATGTGTGTGTATAGTAGAGTGATGTATGAATGTGTGTATAGTAGAGTGATGTATGAATGTGTGTATAGTAGAGTGATGTATGAATGTGTGTATAGTAGAGTGATGTATGAATGTGTGTGTAGTAGAGTGATGTATGAATGTGTGTATAGTAGAGTGATGTATGAATGTGTGTATAGTAGAGTGATGTATGAATGTGTGTATAGTAGAGTGATGTATGAATGTGTGTATAGTAGAGTGATGTATGAATGTGTGTATAGTAGAGTGATGTATGAATGTGTGTGTAGTAGAGTGATGTATGAATGTGTGTATAGTAGAGTGATGTATGAATGTGTGTGTAGTAGAGTGATGTATGAATGTGTGTGTAGTAGAGTGATGTATGAATGTGTGTATAGTAGAGTGATGTATGAATGTGTGTGTAGTAGAGTGATGTATGAATGTGTGTGTAGTAGAGTGATGTATGAATGTGTGTGTAGTAGAGTGATGTATGAATGTGTGTGTAGTAGAGTGATGTATGAATGTGTGTGTAGTAGAGTGATGTATGAATGTGTGTGTAGTAGAGTGATGTATGAATGTGTGTATAGTAGAGTGCTGTATGAATGTGTGTATAGTAGGGATGCACCGATAAATCGGCCGGCCGATAAATCGGCCCCGATTTCCTTAATTTGGGGAAATCGGTGATCGGCCGATCTTTAAATGAGAAGCCGATTTTTTCCACCGATCTCATCTGCCTTAGTAAAGGTTGTAAAATCCTGAAAATTTAGGGTGCATTTTGACCTTTTAACACCTGAAAATCGGGTATCGGCCAAAATCGGAATCGGCAGGTCAGATTTTCTAAAAATCGGTGATCGGTGATCGGCCAGAAAATTGAAATCGGTGCACCCCTAGTGTATAGTAGAGTGATGTATGAATGTGTGTGTATAGTAGAGTGATGTATGAATGTGTGTGTAGTAGAGTGATGTATGAATGTGTGTGTATAGTAGAGTGATGTATGAATGTGTGTGTAGTAGAGTGATGTATGAATGTGTGTATAGTAGAGTGATGTATGAATGTGTGTGTAGTAGAGTGATGTATGAATGTGTGTATAGTAGAGTGATGTATGAATGTGTGTATAGTAGAGTGATGTATGAATGTGTGTATAGTAGAGTGATGTATGAATGTGTGTATAGTAGAGTGATGTATGAATGTGTGTGTAGTAGAGTGATGTATGAATGTGTGTATAGTAGAGTGATGTATGAATGTGTGTGTAGTAGAGTGATGTATGAATGTGTGTGTAGTAGAGTGATGTATGAATGTGTGTATAGTAGAGTGATGTATGAATGTGTGTGTAGTAGAGTGATGTATGAATGTGTGTAGTAGAGTGATGTATGAATGTGTGTATAGTAGAGTGATGTATGAATGTGTGTATAGTAGAGTGATGTATGAATGTGTGTATAGTAGAGTGATGTATGAATGTGTGTGTAGTAGAGTGATGTATGAATGTGTGTATAGTAGAGTGATGTATGAATGTGTGTGTAGTAGAGTGATGTATGAATGTGTGTATAGTAGAGTGATGTATGAATGTGTGTGTAGTAGAGTGATGTATGAATGTGTGTACTGTATAGTAGAGTGCTGTATGAATGTGTGTATAGTAGAGTGATGTATGAATGTGTGTATAGTAGAGTGTGTTTGCTTATCTGAATAATCAGCGAGGTAATCACAAGGTGCGTGACACGCCCTCACTGCAGCCTACCTGCTAACAGGGTCTATTGAACCGGTCCCGGAGTTTGGGTATTACCTTGAACTACGTGGGACAGCTTCCGACTGAAGGCTGTCGATGGGAGAATTCATCTGGACTATTCACCTCCTAGCTTCCATAAGCCACACCCCTTTTTCACCTTGCCCCTCCCTCCACCTCAGCAGCTGGGGACCGGAGGGTTTAGTACAAGGCAACTCATGTTAACGGAGGCTTCTCCCGTGTTTAAGCTCGCTATTGTTACTGATCCAGTTATTTTTAGGATCCAGGAGATCGGATCCTGGGGTATTGTTTTTATATTAAACCTTAGATGCTAATGCTCAACCTTTCAAAACCTCCTAATAAAGTTGATGTTATCTTTGTGAACCAAACTTTACATTTCCATGGACAAGTGGATGATGAATAAAAGTCAAGAATTTTACGTTTTGTTGATTTTAATCAATTATTTTGCAGGGAAGGATCAGCGTTTACAGCATAACAGTACAATTAATTAGTATGATTATAAGTAAAATAAAAGTATTAATTCACCAAACAATCTTTAGACTCGAGGTTAAGTTGCTCGATCTGCACAGAGTCCTTGAGGAGGTTCTTTTCTGGAGTCCAGGCTGGAGAGACTCGGAGGGTCATCTCATTGATGTCACACAGTTAACACTTCCAATACCCATCCAGTCTTATGGACCAGAATTAGAGCGCTTGATCATACGAAAATTCCTCATCCAGCTTTATGAGCTAGAGTTTAGAGTACACTCTCACATTTCCATCTCATCTGATTTTAAGAATCAGAGTTAGAGTGGTCTTTTGCAATCACACATCTCTCCTGACCTTAAGGATCAGGGATTAGAGTTTTACATAAGATCTAACCCAGTAGATGTATCTCCCCAGAGCCTTCAGTATTATCAAACAACCTCGAGCAATTGATGTTCTAGAATAATTGAATTGCCTATTTGCTTCCGCTCTATCCGCGTTTAATTTGATTTGATTTAAATCTAGCTGAAGCCAGGATTCAGTAAGGTGTCTTACAGGCATACCCTTTTCCTTCCTCAAAGTCCCTCGGGGACCGAGAGGGAATACCTGAAGCAGTTGCCTTCAGTCCCTGAGGACTGAGACTCACCTCTGACTCCCTGCTGGTCTGATCTGAAGAAACAAGTTTTGCTTCGTCCTGGCTGTCTGGGTAAAAACTGTCCAGTCTTTCCTCAAAGCTTAAAAATGAAAGAAAAGAAGTCTCTCCCCAGGACGCTTGCTTCCTCCTGTCAGCACGGAGTCGATCTGAACCACGCCTTGGGTCTTCAGTGGAGCAGGTCAGCTCCAGTTACTCGATGTCTGATGTACAGTTCCTCGACCGCATCATGACAACTTCGGACAGCCTGACAGCTGGACTGCCTCGTCCTGCCGCAACAGGGCGGTTAAGTATAAATCTTTAGTCCCGCCTTCTCCCTAGGAGGAGGGGGATAGCTAGTCTGTGATTGGCTAGGTTTGCTTGCTTGGGCAGAGTTGCAGTTCTGTTCTATTCTTGCAATCTCTGCTTGAAGCTACATGATCCCTTATTAGGGAATGAATTTGCTCTTTTTGCTCGAGGCTGAATGATTCACCAGGTCCGGGGGTTGACACAACTCCGGTCAGTTAGTTACATCACTTTTTCCAGTAAAGTGTTTGCAAGTTATACTTTTCAACATATGTGTTTTGCAAGAGATCACTTTTGTCACAAAACCATCTTTGAAACATAGTAACACATTATCATCTTTGAAACATAGTAACACATCATTACAATTGCTATCATAAAAATGATTAACTCTCTATCATAATAAAGTCACATTAATTGATTATATTGGTTAGAACCATATCTCACTTGATTATATTAAGTAAAACACATCTCACTTGATTATATTAGTTAAAACACATCTACCATGATTATTGGTAAAAATCATATATCTCTTGCTTTTAATTAGAACAAGTTACTTATAAAAACCAATCAAGGTTAAACCCAGTTCAGATGAAAACCGTTTTAAAGTTAGAACAAGTCTTTTGCTTCATGTTTTCTCTCTTCTGCTCTTCTGCTTAGTTCAAGATGTTCGTGTATGAATTTTGAGAATGTGGCTGCTTGTTTTTAGGAAGTGACTTTCTTCATGCCTTTCACAACTCTTAACTGTTAAACTTTTTAAAACACAGTTAACTTCTCTTATTTATCTTATCCTTATAACTACAGTTTCCAACTCTCAGATGTTACAGGCTTTTCTAAGGTTTTAAACAACCACTCTTTTCTGCTCCTTTTGCAGTCCTCACTCTGCACTTCTCTGCATGTTTTTGTGTGAATGTGCGTCTGTATGTGTGTGTGTGTGAGTGAGTGTGTGTGTGTCTAAGTGGGCCTCATTGTGGCTCTCTACAAACCATCTTTCACAACCTGTTCTTCGGTAAACCTTAAGACATAGTCAAACTTTTCTTATTTATTCTATCTTCTTCCTCTGGTTCTGTTGTGTTTCTTTGGGCGTGCCTATGTGTGTGTATGGATGGATTGCTTGGCCCAGCTGTTTACCTATGGTGGTGTGCTATCATAAGGCTCCTCCTGTGTTAAATATTCCTCACAGCTGCACCTTTAGAGCAAAGTCCGATAAGAGCAGAATACATCTTTTCATTAGTTGCACCATAATAATGCTGTGTGTCGGTTTGAATTCCAACACTAACTTCACCTTATCCGACACCCCATCCTTGGAATTAAAATCTACACATTTTATTGAACCTTAAGCCAGTCCTTGTTTTCGTCAATCGCATCCCCGGTCAGCACATCATCGTCTTCATCATAATCGAGGTCACTCTGAGACTCTGGATCAGTTTCAGGATCCTCTATGTCGCCTGGTCCCATGTTGCAATTCTCATCTTCAGCTGCATCCCAGGAATCCAACACCTGCAGCTCATAGTCTCCTTCTGGCTCCTCCACCGAGGGTGTAGCGATTTGTTCGGGTGCTGATGCACGGACTCCCTCTTGATCCTCCACTGGAACAGGAGCTGGGCTCTGCACAGGCGAGGGGAGAATGGTCACAGTGAACATAGGGTCTGAGCTATCATCAATCATGGGAGACCCCACAGGAGTGATTGGTTCGATTCCAGACCATCCTTCATCTGATGGCATATATTCAGAAGCATCTGGCACTTGTTGTGGTTGTTCTTGCAGCGCTTGGATGGCTGTGGCTGATTCATCAGGGGAATGTGGGCCTAAGTTGAATCCCTCCATTAACAACACGTTAGGGGGAATTGACCCTTCAGGACTGGTTGGGTCAAAGGAATCAGTGTCTATGGACCCAGTTGAGCTCGATGGACCCATTTCACTGCTCCCAAAGTGTTCCAGGAAGCGGTTCAGTGACTCCAATGCGCACATTTCTGGGCACTCTGGGCACTCTGGGCACTCACGAACAAGGATCGGTTGGTTAGGGGAAGCCACATCCATAGGCTCGGTTTCAGATTGAGCCTCAGGGGATTCAGGACGGAGGGGAGTTGCTGCTGGGCTCCGGTGTGGAGTTGCCACCACTAGGGATGGAGCCAAGTGGAATTCCTGTGAACTTGTAGCTTGATCTTGGATTGCTGTCATCTCAGGTGTCGGGACCAAAGTGGGATTGGCTCTGCTGCTTACATCCAAAGTGTCAAACCCCACATTTGACCTGGGCTCGGATGAATCTTCTATGACCTCAAAGGTTGGACCATAGACCAAGGTCAACCCCGAGTACAGATGAATGGCCACGAACCTGGTGCCATTATCCATATGTTCCCACGTCTTGGCTACCACCGGGTGGTAGGTGGCTCCAGCTGGAATCGCTCCTATCGCCAGATAGGGTGCAGCATTCAGAGCCGAGGTCCAGATGACTTTACAGGTGCTCTCTGTTGCCACACACACGTCTACTGGCACTTGGGGCAGGCTGCCTGGTTCATCTAGGACCAGGATTCCATTCACCACAGCTGTGCCCACCACGTTGGAATGACATCTGTGGCACCACCAGAACGGACCAACAGCCCAAAGGTATTTGGTGTCTGTCAATCCACGGCGACAGAACCCGCAGGATACATCAGGCTCCTGCAACAGCAATAAGGGAGGTGACAGACCAGGTTCTCTAATCGCAACACTTCTTAGTCCTCATCGCCTCTTAAAACACTCAACTACGTTTGCCGGGCCTTGGGGTCTTATGGGCCTTGAGCCGTCATGAGCCTTGCGCCGTCGGCGTTTACCATTGAGTATTTCTCAAAGAGATGAGGCCAAGTTAATTCTGTTTCATTATAAAAATAACAAAAGAGATAACACTAATAATGATGAAACAAAAATAAAAGTAAAATGAAAAAATAAAGAATAAAAATTGAAAATTTAAAATTTAAAAATAAAAATAAAAAGCGTGAGCAGGGGATTTCAAGCAATGTTGGTTATATTGATTAGGTGGTTATATCTGCCAGGAAGTCAGATATCTCGGTCTACGGAGATTCCACGATCTCCGCTTGCCTCTGGTTCAGCAGGGAGCGGTCTACGAGTGAGCTGAAAGATGGCCCCATAAGTCATCATCCAGGCCACGATAGGCACCGTGGTGCAGAAACTGATCCAGTAAAGCACTGAACAGACTCCCCACACCAGGCCCCATCCTATCAAAACAGCCAACTTTAGGGACCAACGGTATCTGTTCTGGGGTCGCAGAGATAGAGTCTGATATAGCAGGTGTGCCACTACTGTTATGGCGATGGTCGCTTCCATCACTACTGTCACAATTCTGCCAGCCGTGTTTCCACAGTTGGTACGGGGGATGAGTAGGGGAGTAAGCCCAGCTGCACACTCAAGGGCTACCACAACAGTATCTACCATCAACCAAGCTGCGATGACCACACCCTGTCGAAACGAAGGGTTCACTCTTCCCAGCAAGTAGACGACAAACAAATGTGGCATGATTTCAGCTCTCTTGAGTATCACATGGGTCACAACCATCTTAGCATAGGCCTGTAGGGCCACAGGGATTCGCATAAGCCTTCCCCTGCCCCATTCCCCGGTATGGCAGTAGCACATCCATGCTGTCATAATCAGAAAATATTCTACCGAGCTCCCTTTAAAATAGGCTGGGCAAGGAGGCCAGAGTTTGGCGCTAGGTACTGCAGTAGTGCCCAACTCCCATGTGTACGGACTCACTTCTGGCTGGCTAGTAGTTGCCTGGCTTTCTTCGGTGGTCATGATTCAGATTGAGATTTTCCTAAACCAATAATATGTGATATGGGTTTTTCTTCTTAAAATCCCACAATATTGTTGAGTGATTTGTCTCTCCCACTTGTCTAGCTGTTTTCTCTGTTGGGCTGTTATCTTAGTTTTCCAATCACAGTAGCCAGGCAACACTACTCCAGAAGTGTTTGAATATCCGTACTCTCTATATGTAACACTGAGTCTTCTGTCTTTGCCTTTGCCTTTTACAACCTGAGTTTTACACTTTTCTCCACAAGGTGTTCCTTTAAGCTCTTCAATTTTCTTTAACTCATAAACCTGTTCTTCACAGTGGCAGAGAATAATGTCTCCGTTTTTAGTTGTCACAACTATCTTATCTGAGGTTGTAAAAGCGTTTATCCAATAAAAGTATATAATTACCGTGGCCAAGGCACAAGGTGGTGTCTGCATTCCGTTCGCTAGTGCTTTTTGTTGGATAGTTGGTTATCTGTTAGTTCTTAATTGCTCTTGATGTTAGTTTTCTTGGGTACCGCTCTCTGCTGCTTCAGGGCTGAAGAGTGACTGTTTCCTTGTGGCTCTGGCCTTTTATTCTGAGCCAGCGCCCGGTTCTGGTGGGAGTGGCCTAAGGCTCCTCCCCCCTTTGCGGGCCATGGCTTTGATACACTCCTGTAGGGCTACACGCCCTACTAAGGCAACAAGGATTATGCCTACTAAGCTAACCAAATAAGGCCAGATCTGCATGAACAGTTCAAACACCCACCCTTCAACAATACTCCCGCCTTCTTTAATCACCTCTCCAACACCATGTATGGCTTCTTTAACTTTGCGGCCTACGGTGTAACTAACAGTCTCATACCATGCGCAGCTATGCAGATTCTCTTTATCACCACATTCTTTCCAGCTTTCTTCTGGATACTGACAAGATAGGTTGGAATAGATTTGGTTCGGACCTACCCATTCATATCCCTGTATCTCATCCCCGAGGCACATGCGGCGCCTTGCCGCATGGCCTTCGGCTAGAGCAATCATGGAGTCTGATACAAAGGGAATTATTACTCCCTGAATGTACTTTCTAGTTCTCAACTTATGTCCCAATATAATATTAGTACAAGTTGTATCGTCAGGCACTGACCTTCTCCATATTTTACCATATTTCTTCCAGACCACTTCTGGAGCGTGGGTTGAGTATTCTCCTGCATAATAAGTGTCACAGTAGCTTTCCCATCCGGGCAGCTCATAACAGGGTCTT
>JBBPBX010036782.1:5935-31289 GCA_038048925.1 Garcialebias charrua | reverse complement strand
ACTACATACTAAATATTATGTTAAACTGTTTTTCAGGTTTCTGTGCTGGATACCAGCAACATGGGTAGGTGCAAGCAGAAGGACAGAGAGGAGAAAAGAGCAGCCGAAGGTTGTGCTTCAATGTACAACTTTGTTTCAAAGAAACAGAGAGTTCCAGGTAAAATAAATAAATAAAACAGATCTTCTTGTAAAATAGATTTTGTCAATAATGTCTTAGAATGATTTCAGGAACAAATGTTTTCTTATTTAGAATGTATTTCTGTAAATTCTTTTAGCTAAATATTAAATCTTTTGATATAATTATTTAAATGCTAAAAGTGTCTAAAAAATATTCTAAAATCTCTTATTCACGTGTCATATCTTAGATGAAGACTGCAAGTTTGGTGTGTACCAGTGCTTCGAATGAAGATGGCTGCCTCCATGCTGACAGAAGTAACGATGATCAGCTTTGTCATTTAATATTTTTTTGTTTGTTCTTTGTTTTTTGTTTTTGTCACAGGTGTCTGAGATCCAATGTGTGTATACATCTCTGAGGGAAGATGTCAGGGAGTCATTCCAACTGATCTATGACCAAGCTGTGCGTGTGGCTGACAAAGTGGGTCTGACACCATGCAAGCCCTGCATCGCAAAGCGTCAGCAGCACCGGAGCAACATTCCATCTGAAGATGTGTTCAGTCACTACAGGCTGAACCTGCCATTCCATTCCTTGAACACATCATATCAAACCTGGAAGCTCAATTTTCTTGTAAGAATTTAACTCTTATGAAGATTTACAAACATCTAACTACAGTACTCGACTCTGTAATTGGATATGTCATCTGTCTGCATGTAGTTTGAACATGTTAAACCAAATACACTCATGATCTCTAACTCTAATTAAGCAATTTATTTTTAAAAGGAAAATTGTTAATTCAACTTGCACTTTTGAGACTTTTTATTTTATATACATATTTTGAAGGTTTTACAACTTTTTTTGTTTTTCCCCAGACTAGCATTTTTGTTTTCATACTTTTTTTTAATCAATAACATCTAGTGCTGAAGAAATATAGCAGTGATAATCTTCTTAGGATAAATTACAATATACATAAAAATAATGCTGAATCTGCTGGCAAAACATTTTTGTAATTAGTATCAGTTTTATGAAATTAAAATAACAAAAGTAATCAGAACTATTGTCTAAACATTGTCAATGCAGTGAATGAAAGACAATATCAACTTTCTTTTTCATGTATAATATCATTTTAATGTTAAAAAGCATAAAAAACTACAGTAATGTCCTATGAAGCCAGGATTTTTTTTTCAGCCTTTGCCGTGCTCCCTCTGGTGGAGAAACATTATATAGGCAGACACACGACTCACCTTTTAATCAGCCATCACTCCTGTGTTCCAGTGGCATTTTCTGTTAGCCAGTCAGTCCAAATTGATCAATTTGATGAATGTATTTTCCTTTCATGACCCAAAACTTTTGAACAATTGTGTACATATTACAGAGGTCAGCATACAAATAAAAATCTAAGAAATTATTTAAAAAAATTACATACAAGTTAAAAATTACATATAAAACTTGAAACTTAAATATGTTTCTTACAAAGTTTCTTTTTTGTACTCAGCTTTGTCTGCCACAGCTATTGGGACTAGTGCCATCTGTGATCTGCAATCGTCATCTGGACACCACAGCGATTGTGAGCATGTATGCGGAAGACCTACCCAGTCCAGAACTTGTTGACCAAGAGATTACAAGGTGGAAGTTGAAGTAAGTTATTTTGAAGTTAAGCACCTGAGAAGCCCATTTTAGAAATTGAATGTTACAACATTACTATACAGAACATTTTGTTTTAATAATTGTTCTGCTAGGTACGGCAGAGTGTCTGAGTCACAGAGGCCGAACACCCCTGCAGGTTCCATTAAAGAGTGTGACCGAGACCTTTACCCCAACCTGCACGTCCTACTTCAACTGGCCTGCACACTGCCTGTGACCTCCTGCGAATGTGAGCGCAATGCCAGTGCCCTTCGTCGCTTGAACAGCTACATGCGGGCATCAATGACGAAGGAGCGTCTCTCACTGGCACTACTTCACATTCACTGCAGCAAACACATTGACCTTGAGAGCGTTGTTGATGTGTTTGCAAACAAACACTCGAGGAGGATGGAGCTGGACTTGTCTATCCAGAGACATAAGATGTTGGACAGAACTATGCATTGTAAATAAAGGTTTTGCAAAACTACATTTGTCTTGAGAAATTTTAATTTTACTCTAGGGGTCTGCAACCTTTTCGATCCAAAGAGCCATTTCTGCTCCTTTATTCACTAAATTAAACGTGTCCGGAGCCACAAGACCTGCTGCAACTGGGATTCTCAACTGGTGGCCCACGGACCACTTTAAGTTTGTTAGAGGACATTTTTCTGGCCAGCAGGAATGATTTATAAAACTAAAAATGTCTAATGATTTCTTAACATTTACTGATATTTTTACATTTTAAGATAAAATAAAAGACAAGATTCTTGTAAAGAAGGAAAAATTAATATAGTTTTGCCCAGTTTCTAAAAACTAAAACAAACTATGCAGGCCTATGTGATTTTTTTTTTTTACTAGAAAAATTAAGTATCCTACTTCAAAGAAAT
The DNA here is from genome assembly GCA_038048925.1 of Garcialebias charrua. Lineage (NCBI taxonomy): Eukaryota > Metazoa > Chordata > Actinopteri > Cyprinodontiformes > Rivulidae > Garcialebias > Garcialebias charrua. The sequence goes on along the minus strand of JBBPBX010036782.1, from coordinate 28,667 downwards.
AAAGTATAAAGTGAAAGTATGTTTAACTCCTTGTAATGTAGGAAAACTGCTAAAACTAACCCTTCCAGTTATAAGAACCAATAAAATTCAGTTTTGGTCAAAGCTTGAAAGAGCCACTGCATAGGGACCCTGAGCCGCAGGTTGCAGACCCCTGGTCAATTGTTTTTGTGTACATGTGAATTGTATTGTTGTATTTTTCAATTTATTAATTTCATTCATAAAAAGCAATGTCTAACCACAAAGCAAAGTAAAAAGATTATTTATTTTTGCAATTGAAGTTATATTATTTGTTGTGGGGTTAGTTTGCAGTTATGTTAAGGAGTGGTACTGTGCCTTTAAGAGGATGACGTCATTCGTTCTTCTTCGGTGGTATTTTTTTTCTGTGTATGTTCGGGTGGGACTCGGAGTAGCGTGTCTCTGGGATGAGTTCTGAATAGAAGACTGGACACACATCCCCTCTCAGTGTGTTGCTCTTTCTCCACTAACAAAAACCACCTATTTGGTAAGATTTACCTCACACAGCATTGTTTTAACTAGCTAGCTAATTAGCTTGTTTACACGTTTGAAGTAACGTGTACCACCGCCAATGAACCAATCAGAGGTCCATTTTTTTCTTCAAACGAACCGCCCCTCATAAAATCCTGGCTACGCCACTGAATTTGCTTATAAAAAATTATCAAACATTAATAATTTTATATACTAAATGTCACTGGTGGTGTTTTACTATTTCTTAACACTGTATTGATCTGGAGAATGAAAACAAAGCCTCTTGCAAGTAACTAGCTCCTATTAACATTGAAACATTTAAGGTACATTTATATGGTGGAATGCTATATAGGACCTTTAAAATTAGGAATATTTAAGAGAACCGGTACTCAAAAAAAAAAAAGAACTTGATTCTATTTATATTATGAACTTGTATTACTATAATAATGATAACAGAATATAATAGAAGTGGTCCAAAAATTGAAAAGTGGAAGCAACCCACTCCCATTCTCTCTTCACACCGATGCCTCAAACAAGGTGAAGATGAACCATGTTTTATTAATGATAGTTATATACAAATGGATACACCTGATATATACAAATAAATGCATGATCAAACTTACTTTACAGTATACAAACATATAGCCATTTTGTTTGTTCTTTGTTGTTTTAGTGAGTCAAATTGGTTCTTCTCATCCTGAGCATTTAATTGTAGTGTTGACCTTGTGTTAATCTGCATTTGATAAACAAACACGATTTGAACTTGGAACGTTTTTCTTTTTTGAGAAATAGCCCCCCCCCCCCCTGGTGGACATTTCACAGGCTGCCACTGTCCAGCAGAGACCACGCACTACAAGTCCTGTGCATTTAAAAAAAATCTGTACCACTACTGACAAACATGTTCCCACAGGACACACACACTCATGCACTCAAGAAAAAGCTAAATACAAAATGGAAAAACTGTGTACAGATTGAGGCACAATATGGAGACGTCACTCGGAAAGCTCCAGCTAAGGAGGCAAATTCCTGCAAAGTGACATCAAACCACCCCATTGTGCATCACTGATGCCCCTTCAACAGTTTGGCTTCTTTACAAATGCCTTAAAAGCTATTATTGGTAAAATGATGGATGATTTGATGCCAGCAAAAAAAATGTACTTCTAAAATCAAAGGTCAGCAATTACAATTGCATATTTTTCTGAGAACAGTACATAAAAATAAACCCTTCCTGCCCTGTGTGTAGCTTAAATGTATGTATTTATGAATGTTTAAACAAAGCCTCCTCAATCCCTTCGTTCCCTCGGGTGGGAGGGAATCTGCTCCGCTCTTTCAGCGAAAGCACAAGTCGACAAAAAAGAAGTGCTATTTTTTCCCTTCCTCCTCAGAACTGGGTATCTATTTTTAAACTAAGGAGGAACACCAGGAGCTTAAATTCTTTACAAGGAATAACAGCAAGGCTTTCTTTTGTGGTGAATTGTGTAACCGCTTGTCATCGGCTCAAATTAAGTAATCTTCACTTGATTTTTTTTCTAACCTCCGAGCAAGTGTGACATTTGTTTAATGTGTGTTTTAAATCCCAGCAGGAATGTCTGAGAGTGTTCGCATCATCTGAGCTTAACATAAGTCTGTTGTTTAGCTGGTTTCTTCTTTTTTTTTTTCCTCTGTTTTGTGTTTGTGCACAATTTACTCAGTCATAAACACATTCTAAATGTTAGTTTCAGTGCATATTGAGATACAGTATTCAAAAGTGTAGAATTATGTAAAAATAATGTTTTCTTATATGTAATTGGAATCATTCATTTTGGCGTAATGCTGCAGGTATAATATCCTAGAAGGGACAAATCAAACACTGACTCAAGAGAAAATATGAAATTGCTGCTGCTTTTGAGACTCATGTCTTTTAATGCTCAGTGTATGTGTTGTAAACAACTCTCCGCTACTACCACACTAAATTTGAGCTCCGTATTCATAAAAATGACTGAATTATAGTCATTTTGTACTTGCTAGGGTTGATTAACTGTGGCAGCCATCTTGAATTTGGTTGACTTTGAGCTAAAACCTTTGAAGTGGGACATCATTTATAGATGTTCATGTAATGATTATGTTCTGGGAGCTTCATTAAAAACCATTAAGATGATTAGTTTAAAAAAACAACTTACTGACACAACAGACTAACAAGCGCATGCACACACATAAACACACACACACATAAACACACACACACATACACACACACACACACACACGGTTAAAAACTGATTATTTTTTTTTTGCCTTTCAATGGAGGGCAACAATGACTGGTATATGTAACCCTAAAATAAAAACTGTGCATTGAGGTGAATAATTTAAGGTAAATTGAATCTTTATAAATTTTAAAGGAAATAGTTTGTTTAGTTGTTCTTTAGTTTTAGCAGGTCGCTTTCGTAAATGAGCCCATGAGGTTCAATAAGATTTACCTGACTAAATAAAGGTTGAATGAATTGTTTAAAAATTGTCATAACTGATTCATCTGTTCAGCATAAGCCACTATAAATTATGTTTGTAAATAGAAGTCTAACTTGTTTACACAGTTAATAGTCTGTAAAGTTCACTTGATTTCCTGCTGACATGTGTCAAAGTGGCATTAACAGACTTAAAAAGAACTGTAAATCTTTTTTTCCTAACAATAAATAATAAATCCCACAATGAAACGCTAAATGTCAGGAGCACCTAATTAGCTCTGCCTGACATTTAGACTGTCTGTTTATCCAAGAGAGGCTCAGTACTCCCATGCCGGAAGTCTCCTATAATTATTTTTATCTGTAGATGAATGATTATTAAAATATGGTTGCAGTTTCAGCAAATTTGATAAAATGAAGCCTCTTCCTTAAATTAAGTCAAGTATGTTTGTTGTGTGTAAAAGAACATTTGGAAAAGTGCTGCACACACACACAAAAAAAGAAATTGCGTGGCAAATACATTTGCATTACAGTACATGCATTCATAACATGTTGCAAAAAAACAAAACAAATGCTGAGATGAATGTTGAGATATTTACATGTGCAGAAACAGGAAGTGATGACACAAAGAAGAGTGCCTGCATGTAAACAGAGCATTGCTACATTGGCTAACAACACAGACAGTAGAGAAGAATCTGACATTTCTTTAGACTCATTTGAATCACTCTTGGAGTGATGCAGAAGAGACAGAGTTCAGATAAAATTGTTTCAGTAAACAAAGACCTTTTAAAATAATTCTCCTTTGATGTCACTTCCTGTTACTGCTTTCTGGGCCAAGTTAAAAATAAAATATGCCCGTCATGTGACAAAATGAGTAAAATAATGTGAACTGTGCCCAATTTCACAAATATTAAGATGTTTTCATTGAACTTTTGTATTTGTAGGAAATGCATGTCTCAAGCACTTTAAAATGTTAAGTGAAAAACAAAAAAGAAACAACTACGAGATATCATCCTCAAGGAAGCTATAAATTAAAAAGCATACCCAACTGACGTTTTCATATTTACTAATGCACAAATATGAAATCAGGCACTGCATCCCTGAACAGTTTCACAGCTAAATCTTTTACACATGTATTGTATAGACTTATAAATGTATACGTTTTATTAGTATTTTATGTTGCGAGCCCGACATGCAGTGTTGCCGAGTGTCTCTACAGAGCAGCTGAAACAGAGTTAGATGTGAACACTGTCTAGACCAGTGTTTTTCAACCTGTTAGGAGCAAACATACTTTTTTCTTTGGAAAAAAATCACACGGCACAACAATAACCAAAAATGTTACAAAATGAAACTGTAGCCTATATTAACAATATAAACTCATTCTAGTGAAATTGTTTTGAATAGGGATCAATAAAACACAAAGAAAACTGTATTTTATGATCTTTCATATTTCTCCTACTCCGTGTGAAACCTGTTTGGATGAACACAGAGCTGACATCCTGGAAGTTGAAGAATGACACACGTGAAGCTCTTCAACAGCTCTTAGTCGCTCTGTTTTTAGTTTTATAGCAGTCAGGGTTGAGGAGCTCAGCTCACACAGATATGTCGTGGAAAAAGGGAGCAATGTCTTTGTTTGCCAGAATGAGGAACTCCTTGGCAGCAGCCAACCAAAAACTGTCTAAAGGTAGCTCAGCAAAGCTTTAAACCATGAGTTTGTCATGGTTCAGTTAGTTCCTCCTGCTCCTGTAAAGTCATGTCCTTTCAACATCTGACGGTGAGCTGATGGGTCCCTAACCCAGTCAAAGCATTCAGTGAAGGTTGAAGAGAAACAAAATGACATGTTCTCCTCAAGAGTTTTCATACGTTCACCTATCGTCTCACACAATGCAGCATTGATAACATCTCGCCACTTTGGAAACATTTCAAGGTTACCACTTTCCATGTACAGTTGCCAGAGTTGCACTTGTGCACAGAGTTTGTTTTCCACGTGGCTACAAAGAGCGGTAGGCCAACAATAGTGTTTGAAGAAAGAGGTTCAAACATTTTTTTTTTTAAACTTGTAAAAAAAAAAAAAGGACTAGAGTAGTCCCTCGCTACTTTGTGGTTCGACTTTCGCGGACGCGCTTTTTTGTGGTTTTTCAAAATAAGATTGGAGATGACACACAATTGGCTGATTGATGGAGGAGCCATGGATTGTTTTTATTTAGAATAAATTATTTTAAATTATCTAGCACCTGATGCACCTGTGTGCAGCACACATGTGCAGGGAGAAGCTCCCTCTTGCAGCGTGTCATCTCCGTTCTGTAGTGGAGAAATGGGCATGGCCGAGAGCAAGAACCTGCGAGAACCCCTGATTGGGAAAAAGGGGGACCTAATGGGTGATGGCTGGACATGGGCACCAGTGACCCCATGACCCGAAAAGGAAGAAGTGGGATGGATGGATGGATGGATGGATGATGGATGGATGTTACCACCTGCATTATTAAGCATGAATCAGGATATCTAAAGTTAGACCTTAATGATCTTGGCTGAGAGTCAAAGCTGAAACGGCTGATTTGTCTACAGATGATTAGTGTGCGTGTGTGTGTGTGTGTGTGTGTGTGTGTGTGTGTGCATGCATGCGTGCGTGCGTGCGTGCGTGCGTGCGTGCATGCGTGCATGTGTGTGTGTGTGTGTGTGGTCTGCACAAAGACACAAACCCAGAACAAAATCCTTCACATAGCTTTTGTGAGCGGGTACCATGGAAACAAGATTTCAGAGACCATTTGTAAATTTGACAGCAGCTCAACACAACTTGTCTTTCTGTCACTTTCCGCTTCAGACATTTTTCTTTCCACATGTTCAAAAATGTGAAACACAGACAGAAGTCAACCCTTCCCTCTCTGTTAAGTGACTGTAGAATAATTTGAGTGCACGTTCACCAGACGTAACTGGCTTTTAAACGTTCACCTCTGGTCAGTGTGAACAAAAGCAAATCTGTACGGTTTGTGTATTATAAAAGAAATCTCACCAATTCATGAATAATGCATGTTGTGCACAGACAGGTCATCTCTCTATTTTGTTGTTCACAGTCACTGATTTAAAAAAAATATATACTTTGCATGTGTCTGTTTTCTAAAGAATATGAAAATGTGATGTGTCCGGGACCTCAGAACTTTAGTAAATGCGCTGCTAAGATCACACGTCAGGATTTTCTCTAACCAATCCCTTCTCTTATTTCAGCATAATATTTATTTTTTAAATAGTTCTTAAAAAGTACTAGCCTGGTTAAAACCAGACCCTTGTCCTTCACTTCGCTTTGTACTGGGTCTGGGACTTGTCCCATAGACAAGGATTTCTCCGGTAGATTTTTGACCGGACCAATCAGAGAACAGAAGGCGGATTACCGGACCAATCAGAGAACAGAAGGCGGAGTTTTGAACGACGTCGACTGACGTCGTCAGTTAAAATGGCTGCCGCCACGAAGGAATTTTCATGAAAACAAGGTAAAAAACTATTATTTCTTTGCTGAGAAAAAATATATTTCTTAGCTGACGTTATATCAGAAGTGTTCCTGAGCTTAACAGTTCCTAAATCAATTCACGAAATGGTCAAATCTGCTGGATTTAAATTGTTTCGGTTTGACATTTTCCAAACAGCCTCGGGTGCGCTACGAAAATAAATGATAAAAAATCGAATTTTATCTCAAATGTTTCATCTAGGCCAACAGTCAGTAAATTAGAGCCATATAATTACACACTGGTAGCAGAAAAAAATATCCACCGAGTGGTTTCTGAGCTATTTATCTGAATAGCCTGGACCTCGCCAGGCTAAACTAACAAAACTCCGCCTTCCGTTCTCTGATTGGTCCATTCAAAAATCTACCAGAGAAATCGTTGTCTATGGGACAAGTCCCAGACCCTAGTACAAAGCGAAGTGAAGGACAAGGGTCTGGTTTTAACCAGGCTAAAAAAGTACAGTAAAACTAAATTGTTGAATCACACCATGTAAAAAGAAAAGTAAAAGGTAAACACATCACCCATCTGTCCATTACCTGTAAAGTCCTCAGCTTGGAGATGCAGGTCGCACAGTTTGTGGATGTAGCGGATGTACATGTCCTCCTTGTTTACCTCTGATTTATAGAAGTTCTGTTGTTCCAATAAAACGGAAAAAAACAAGTAAAAACTCTCAGTTCAAAATGTTCCTAGATGTGTTTTAAATAACCATAGTTATTTTACCATGAGGTTGACAGAACCACCAGTTTTCTTGTTCTCCATCTCATCTCCTTTCATGCAGTCCCTGGAGATAAATTAACACATTTCATTGCTCTGTACTTTATTATTATTAGTCTCAAGTTTCCGGCGATGCAGCTTTAATTATAGCGCACCTATAATCCAAAATTCGCTCAACAAGTCTTGTGACTGAAGTAACAAATGAGATTCCAGTTTCCCTCCACGTCTCCTGCTCAATCTTCTCCAACAAGCTGAAAGACAATTCAAAATGTATTGCAAGAAATGAGCATAGAAGATAAATTTACTCCATTGTTTTTTTGAATTGGAGGTAAAATAATTATGCTTACCTTGGATAAGGACCGAACAAATGGGTTCTGGGGTGTGAAGGCAAAACAACAAGGAAAGATTTGAGAGGGAAATGCTAAAACAACTGAACTAGTCTGCATTTTAGTCTCAGTCAACGCATTTGAAGCTTACAGAAGGCTGAAAAGTTCTCTGTGGTTATCGTCTCCTTTCCCGTCTGACACCATGCTGTCCAGTTTGTCCATCAGCTCTGCCTCCACCTAAACATCCAAAACTTTCAGCATGAGATGCTTTTTTACGTTAAACATGAATACAGCCTTTAATTTACAGCATGAGATTTCACAATGACCTGTTTAAAATTCCCGTTTTTCCTTTGCTCCCAGTCCATCATGTCGTGGAAAATCGGGATCATGATGTTCCGAACTTCAGTCTGAGGCACCAAGGTGACGCCAAGGAAGGGGCCCATCATTCCTGGGATGAAGTGGGGCTTGTTGTCTCCTGGATTGTGTAGATCCACGCAGACAAATGTCATTACACAACTTCATAAAAACACATACTGATGGGAGTCGAGGTGTGAGGAGCGAAAGACGCACCTAATTTCTGCCACATGCTGAAGAGCTCATATGCCATTATCACCCTCAAATCACCATACCTGCACAAGCAAAAAGACAGAAAGAATGTGAACATGGTGAAAAGTGCTGTTCATCCTATAAGGTGCACCAGATTATAAGGTGCATTTAAGCAAAACAAAACAGTCAGATAAGTCAAACTTTATTCAACTCATTCACAATAACTCTCAACATTGTTCAATTGTACCACATTAAGTTGGTTTGAGGTCAGTAAACACAACCAGAATTAATACATAAGGCACACTGGATTATAAGGCTCACTGTCAATTTCTGAGAAAATGAAAGGATTTTAAGTGTGCCTTATAGTCCAAAAAATACAGTATTAGTGGTCAGCACCCTGACAAAAAGAATGCATGTAAAAGTTAAAAGGCTGCTTCGTACTTGTCCGGAGTTTTCTTTCTCTTGGCAGGAGGAAGTGATTCCAGCTGCAGACTGGGCTGATTGATGTACAGAACGGTGAGGCTAAAGAAGGAGTTCCACACCTAACAGACAAGAAATCAACAGAAATAAATTAAAGACCCAACAGTCCTTAAAGGAATGCATATCACCCACCTCCTTTTAATGCCAGAGTTTTAGACTAAGATCATCTTACGTTGAGAAATGATGCCGTTTGTTAATATTTCGGTCAAACCTTGGAAGTAGCGTTATGTAACATCTCATGATGTCACAAAATGTCACACTCAGAGAACGGGTTGTAAATAACTTATTTACCATCTACCGGTAATTCAATTTTAGCTCTCTGGCTGAGTTCCATCTCCTTTTGTGTTGTTGGCTATTGGCTAATGTCGGTTAGCTGTGGTGGCCATCTTAAATTAAACAGGTGTGCAGTGGAGAGTATCCTGTGCTCCCACATCAACGTGTGGAATGGAGGCTGCACAGCTGCAGAAATAAAAGCTTTACAGAGAGTGGTGAAGGCTGCACAGAAGATGTTGGAGTCAGTCTCCCCACCATCACAGACATTTACACCTCCAGATGCAGGAAGAGGACCAGCTGCATCATGAAGAACCTCACTCACCCAGCACACATACTTTTTGCCCCGCTCCCCTCAGACAGGAGGTTGAGGAGCATTAAGTGTAGAACCACTAGACTGAGGAACAGCTTCTACCCTGAAGCTGTTAGACTCATGAATCTCTAACCAGGATAATCACTGTGAAAAATCACATCATGTTGCTGCTGATCTGTTTCATGTTGCTGCTGATCTGTTTCATGTTGCTGCTGATCTGTTTCATGTTGCTGCTGATCTGTTTCATGTTGCTGCTGATCTGTTTCATGTTGCTGCTGATCTGTTTCATGTTGCTGCTGATCTGTTTCATGTTGCTGCTGATCTGTTTCATGTTGCTGCTGATCTGTTTCATGTTGCTGCTGATCTGTTTCATGTTGCTGCTGATCTGTTTCATGTTGCTGCTGATCTGTTTCATGTTGCTGCTGATCTGTTTCATGTTGCTGCTGATCTGTTTCATGTTGCTGCTGATCTGTTTCATGTTGCTGCTGATCTGTTTCATGTTGCTGCTGATCTGTTTCATGTTGCTGCTGATCTGTTTCATGTTGCTGCTGATCTGTTTCATGTTGCTGCTGATCTGTTTCATGTTGCTGCTGATCTGTTTCATGTTGCTGCTGATCTGTTTCATGTTGCTGCTGATCTGTTTCATGTTGCTGCTGATCTGTTTCATGTTGCTGCTGATCTGTTTCATGTTGCTGCTGATCTGTTTCATGTTGCTGCTGATCTGTTTCATGTTGCTGCTGATCTGTTTCATGTTGCTGCTGATCTGTTTCATGTTGCTGCTGATCTGTTTCATGTTGCTGCTGATCTGTTTCATGTTGCTGCTGATCTGTTTCATGTTGCTGCTGATCTGTTTCATGTTGCTGCTGATCTGTTTCATGTTGCTGCTGATCTGTTTCATGTTGCTGCTGATCTGTTTCATGTTGCTGCTGATCTGTTTCATGTTGCTGCTGATCTGTTTCATGTTGCTGCTGATCTGTTTCATGTTGCTGCTGATCTGTTTCATGTTGCTGCTGATCTGTTTCATGTTGCTGCTGATCTGTTTCATGTTGCTGCTGATCTGTTTCATGTTGCTGCTGATCTGTTTCATGTTGCTGCTGATCTGTTTCATGTTGCTGCTGATCTGTTTCATGTTGCTGCTGATCTGTTTCATGTTGCTGCTGATCTGTTTCATGTTGCTGCTGATCTGTTTCATGTTGCTGCTGATCTGTTTCATGTTGCTGCTGATCTGTTTCATGTTGCTGCTGATCTGTTTCATGTTGCTGCTGATCTGTTTCATGTTGCTGCTGATCTGTTTCATGTTGCTGCTGATCTGTTTCATGTTGCTGCTGATCTGTTTCATGTTGCTGCTGATCTGTTTCATGTTGCTGCTGATCTGTTTCATGTTGCTGCTGATCTGTTTCATGTTGCTGCTGATCTGTTTCATGTTGCTGCTGATCTGTTTCATGTTGCTGCTGATCTGTTTCATGTTGCTGCTGATCTGTTTCATGTTGCTGCTGATCTGTTTCATGTTGCTGCTGATCTGTTTCATGTTGCTGCTGATCTGTTTCATGTTGCTGCTGATCTGTTTCATGTTGCTGCTGATCTGTTTCATGTTGCTGCTGATCTGTTTCATGTTGCTGCTGATCTGTTTCATGTTGCTGCTGATCTGTTTCATGTTGCTGCTGATCTGTTTCATGTTGCTGCTGATCTGTTTCATGTTGCTGCTGATCTGTTTCATGTTGCTGCTGATCTGTTTCATGTTGCTGCTGATCTGTTTCATGTTGCTGCTGATCTGTTTCATGTTGCTGCTGATCTGTTTCATGTTGCTGTTGATCTGTTTCATGTTGCTGTGTTCATTCATACTCATCTGCTCACACAGACTCATGTTCATGCTGCTGTTCGGCGTATTGTTTTTATGCTATTAGTGCTTAGAGTATTTTTAACTGATGTTTTTCTTAGTTCATATCTTAGATCTTATTACTGTTTTTCTTTCACATTTTATTGTTGGATGTAACTGGGAACCTGTGTACATAATTTCATTCCACCACATGTATCACATGGGGTGCGAATGACAAATAAAGAATCTTGAATCCTTGAATCCTTGAAATTAGTTAAGCTCTAAACATTAATCAGTTGTAAATGTATAGCAAATAATTACTTCCTGAAAGTTTCATCAAAATCTGTTCAGTGGTTCATTGGATATTTTGCTAACAGACAAACAGTGTCAAGGCTCCAACAATGCCAAGGTTTTAAGCAAATATGATGTGCAACATGCTGGTGAAGATTCTCAGTCATCCAGGACATGATAAATCAAAAAGGCGTTCAATTCAGGATCAACTGTTCCGTTACAAATAAAGTCCAGTTGATCATGATGTGCAACATTTTCAAGTTCAAGTCAAATTTAATGTCATTCGCATCACATGTGGTAAATGAGGTGGAACGAAATTATGTACACAGGGTCCAGTTACACCCAAAAATAGCAAAATATAAAGTGAAAAACAAAAACAGCACATATACACTGATATAGGACTGGAAAGCACCTTGCATGGTAGTCTGCCGCCACCGGTTTATGAATGTGTGTAGCATTCAATATATGTGTAGCACTTTGAGATTTTCAGTAATGAAAAGTGCGTTATAAATTGAATTAATTATTATTATTATTATATACGCTATACGAACACTAAATGGTACGATAAAAGATCTAAGATATATACTAAACTCTAATAATGTAAAACAAAATGGTGTATCAACAGCAGCCTGAACATGAGTCTTTGGTGAGCAGATGGGAATGAATGAATACAGCAGCCTGAGATAATCAGCAGCATGAGATCAGCAGCATGGATAAGTTACATATCACCAATTAAAGTTTTTGCATTCAAAGTATGTGTTGGGGACAATTCTCAGCTACTACCACACTAAGTTATATTTTAATATATGTAACGCTGACTGAGTAATTTCTGTATTTCTAAATTAAACCATCTTAAATTGTGTTGCTTCCAAACGTCGATTTGTTGAGGATGCACATCTGTTAGTTATATTTAGCAAGTCTGATTCAAGTCCATGCGCTGCTTCATGAGCTAACAAACAGACAGACAGACACACACACACACGGGCAAGAACATTGTCCACCTTTGCTTTTGGGTGACGAGTGATAAAACGTCTTTAAGAAGCGCAGCCTGCCTCTGCCCAGACACCCACCTTAAAATCAAAGTCTCCCTCAGAGAAGTTCTTGTGCAGCGCCGGTGACAGAAACTGTGTTGTCGCGACAATGATACTGCAGAAACCAAACATTACACAATGAGCTTTAAAAAAAAAACTAATTGTGCAAAATAAAAAGGATTTAAAAAATGTCTAAGCAAGCATCGCCTTCAGATCAGGATTATCTGAAGAAGTGCCTGATCTCTTTATTACTGTACCTGCATAATTTTTTTTTAAAGTATATGACAGAAACCAAGAGCAGGACTCACTGACTGGTCAGCAGCCGCATCACGCTCCAGTCCCGGGGGAAGATGGTCAGTTTCATTAGGTTGCGAAAAACGCAGAAAATCTTCAGCAGGAACTCCTGCAAGAAAGCGTGTTACCAAAGTCTGCTCTGTCCACGACCAGCATGCAGTTCATCTGTGCACTCTGATCTCAGCCCAGTCTTAAAACTAATCATTCGGTATCAGAACCGAGCAGACTTTCTGAGTTGAGGTGAGGTTGTCCCACCTTTAGTTCCTCCTTGCTGTGGAAGCTGTTCAGCAAATGATGAAAGTGCATCTCTGTCATCTGTCGGAGCAGAGAGAGAAGGCAGGAAACATACTCCCCCTGCAAAAAAAACCAAACACACATGCAACAAAAACAGAGTCAATATCCAACTCTACATTACATCCAGCTGCACATACTTTTATAATCTTCCAAAGAGGAGGCTTACCGTTATCTCTGCAGTGCACTGGGGACAGCGTTGTCCTCTGGACGTCTCCACAGAATGGGATTTGCTCATGATGGACAGCAGAGTCTGCAGCAGCACATCCAGTAAGCTCTCCACCATCATTTCCACCTCCTCCTGAACAGAAGACTCCTGAAAAGCACATTCAGAAATGACTGGGGAGCATCTCAAAGATTGAACTGGTAACCTGTGGTCACATCAAATATTAGATTTTTTTTTTATGGGGTGCAGGATTGACTTAGTCATATGTGTTTGCACACAGAACAGGTCTTTGTACCATAGAGCTTGTCTTGATTATGGAAAAGATGCTCCCCAGGATCCCAGAACATATAAGCAGCTCCCTCTGCTGGCGCAGATGCAGATGGATGTGATGCAGAACTACCGGCAGCAATATACTACGAGACTCTGATAAAAACATAAATTAAAAAGTAAGTAACTAGTTGAAAATATTAAACAATTCCTGACCATTTTGTTGTAGTTTATTTAGGGGGAGAGAAAAAAAGCTTCAAATCCTTTCAGCTGTCTCACCAGGGAAGAAGAAGAGGCGGCTCTCGACTGTACGAGCGATGGACTGCAGTTTGACCACATCCATGGACTGACCAATGTCCACCGTGCTGGGCATGCTCCCCAGGGTGCCCCTGACATATTCTGCCACCTCCTGAACAGTGAACATCTGCAGCAGCTCATCAAAGATATCAGGGAAACTGTTCAACAGTGCTGCCTGGGAGGGGAGATGAACGAAACAGGGAAGCAAGTTATGAAATAAATGAATCTGTATTTAAACATCACATTTTCAATGGTGACAGAATAAAATAAATATGTGTTAAATTGCATGTTAAAAGTAAAAGAAAATGTAAATGTGGCAATACTGGTTTTAAAATCAGCAGCAAAAAGAAGCCGTAGCATATAGAGTCTTAATGAATCAATCTGTTTGAGCAGGCGGATGGTTGCACAGCATCTGCTGCTGTGTGGAACCGACACGGGGGGGAGCTGTGACTTACTGAGAAGGACGAGAGCCAAGAGCTATGACCACAGAAAGGCATGCAGCTGATCACACCCCTAAAGTGTCCAAGATCAAGCCACGGACGGAGCAACAGTCATTAAAGCATCAGTTACAGAACATGCAGAGTAATGGAAACAAGAGATAAAGATCAGTCACTGAGACATGAATGCAAAAATTATATTTAAAAAAAGAACAATACATCAAAGTTCATGCTCAGTCATCCAGGTACAAAATCCAATAATGGTCGGTCAGGTTGTCCGGACAGTTTATTTTTTTGTGGAATGACATTTCCCACTCTATCTGGATGGCTTCATCAGTCTGAGGAGTCCCAAGTAAACTGTTCCCCACTAAGCAGTACACTCCTTTAGTGAACCAACCAGTTTGCTTGTGATAAGATGGTTTCTGGGGGGTGTCCTGTACCCCATCAACTCCTCCCAAGCAGGCAGCCACAGCCAAAGTGGTTCAATACATCAAATACCATACAACGCAATACAATACGTTCAATACATTTTGATGTCTTTCCGCAAAAAAAAAAAACTGTCCAGACAACCCGATTGACTATTATTGAAAAGTAAACAATAAAATAATACAAGTGACAATAAGGCTCCAAAGCGTGCGACATGCACGTTAGTGAACATGGCCGTCTGACCTGTGTGAACACCAGATTTTCTGAGCTGCGGCTGTCCAAACTCAGGACGAAACGGATGGACTGGAAAAGCTCCTGGATGCTGGCTCTGAACGGCTCCTCCTCCATCCCACAGGTGGCTCTCGCATACAGGATTCGAGACTGCATAATGAACTTGAACAGGTACTCCAGAGCCTGAGGTGGTCATCGTAAAGACAATGATGGAGACGTATGATCAGAAAACATCCACGTCAGCTCTTAACTTTCAGTTACTTGGTAAAGAACATCAGTTTGAGGTTAAAAATCACTCCAAATAAAAGTGTTTCAGGGAGTGTGGTAGAATAGTTCTTATTATCTCGCCACAAAGGCCACATGGAAAGGCTGCCCTATATACATCAATATCTGTGGAGCTTTCCAATGACTTCCTTTTAAAAGATTCAGCAGGGAATCCACTTCCCGAGCCCTCGAATGGTGTCACATTACTCCTTATCAGCTCTGTTTCTCTTTGACCATTTCCTCTTTTAAGACTAATTAATCTCCACTGACGAATCCAGAACTGAAGCAGAGGGAGGTAAGTCCAATACTTTACCCTCATGGCTTCCTGTATGTGATCCTGTCGGACGACCTCAGCTGAGCGGTCCATATACCACTTCAAACATCGAATCAATTCTCTGCAGACAAAATGGCACGTGTTAAGTAAAATTGCAGGCTTAAAAAAAATCACATTTTGTTCATTTTAAATAGGCTATTCTAATTTATTGAAATTGTGTTATATTGTTTTACTTGTATGCCAAAGCGCCGGCAAAGTGGTTTTGGATGTAGGCGTCCATGACGGGTCGGAAGTGGTAGAAACGGCTGTCCCTGAGCAGGTTAATGATGAACACCTGAGCACACAGATACAAGTGTTTTCATCAGTGTACGCATGATTTAATATGTGAGTGCAGTTCTTCAAATCTTCCTACCAGAGACTGGAAAACCAGCGGCCCAAATTTATCAGTGTTGTCATCCAAGAGACAGAAAAGCGTATCCAGGACGTCTCTCAGGAACTGTTAAAAGAAAGTAAAAGACTAAAATCAAAACAACCATCACATGAAAGTTACCTCAAATAGAAGCAGAGGAAATTGGAAAAAAGGAAAGCCTGGTATCTAAAAATAGGGCACTAAAACTTATGATCATTAATAATAATAATATTGATTGAACAACAGTCTTGAATGCAATTTATTTTGCTTGCTAATTTCAAATAACACATGTACAACAGACAGAAAACAAACTGAAAAGTAAGCTTTAACAATCACTGTGTGAAAACTATAAGTCGTATCTTGGAGATCCTTGAAACATGAGCGGCAGAAGACTGTCAGACATGAAATTTTGATTCTACAAAGTTGTCTATGGGGTATAAAGGAGAATTTAAAAAAAACTTCATTTCCAGTTTGCAAATATGGGATTTAAAGGTGCACTCTGCAGTTTTTGTAGAACGCAGGACTTGTAAAAAATTACAACAGGGAAAGCATTCTGATCCCTCCCCACTCAGAGCCATATATATATATAAAAAAAAATGTCACATTTTTGTCATCTGTGTATGTTTCCCATACAAGACGAAATTTGTCTCTGCATTTAACCCAACCACCACCAGGTGGTGCAGTGGGCAGCCATAGAAAGCGCCCGGGGAGCTGGGGAAATAGGTGTGCACTCATAGACACCCCAAGGTGTGCAGTGGCCGGGGTTCGAACCTGGGTCTTTCGGGTCTCAAGTCGGCTGCCCTACCTCTACACCATCTTGGCCCCATATATATGGCTCTGCTCCCCCTTGCTCTCGCTGAAAATCAGCTCTGCCTTCTTAGCTCCGCCTCCACTACATGTCCTGTGGCAGCCGCTGCGAAGTTCTGTGATTATACGTTAATAAAACGTTCTAAAAAATAAAATAAAAACATGGAGCGCTGGTCCAGCACACCAGAACACCATGAAATCTGCAGAGCCTCGCGCAGCCACGTTGAACCCGAGTTTAATTCGCTCGTGACAAATTCATCCATTTCCTCATTTCAGTCATGGAGTCAGTGGAGGAGGAAGCGATCACTTGACTTTTGGCAAAAAAACAAAAGAAAAGTCCAGATCAGGGATGAAGAAGGGGAATTTAATACATTTGTGTCACATACAAAACAGTTTTGCATCGCTTTGCAATTATTTCAACGAGAACCTGCGCGGCCGCTGGGGCTGGGACAGGCGGGGGCGTGGGTTAAGAGCGTGAGAAGTCAGAAGNGTAGTGGTAATGGCAGTCGTCCCCCGATCGGAAGGTTGGCGGTTCGAATCCCGGTTCCCCACACCATGTGTCGTTGTGTCCTTGGGCAAGACACTTAACCCCGAGTTGCTCCCGGTAGGACTGGAAAGCACCTTGCATGGTAGTCTGCCGCTACCGGTGTATGAATGTGTGTAGCATTCAATGTGTGTAGCACTTTGAGATTTTCAGTAATGAAAAGCGCGTTATAAATTGAATTCATTATTATTTTTATTGGCTGGTTAAAAACTCTGTTTTTATTGGCTGGTTAACGGCGGGTTACTGTGGGAATTAAAAATTGCTTTTAGTTTGTTGGGGCAGCCGTGGCGTGGTGGTAATGGCAGTCGTCCCCCGATCGGAAGGTTGGCGGTTCGAATCCCGGTTCCCCACACCATGTGTCGTTGTGTCCTTGGGCAAGACACTTAACCCCGAGTTGCTCCCAGTAGGACTGGAAAGTGCCTTGCATGGCAGTCTGCCGCTACCGGTGTATGAATGTGTGTATGAATGGGTGGATGGTTGGTATTGTAAAGCGCTTTGGGGCCCCTCATAGGGGGCTAGAAAGTGCTATATAAATAAGCTCCATTTACCATTTAGTAACACCTGGAGAAGCAAGGGGAATATAGTTTTTTTCAGAGATTACTTTGTCTAACATCAGTCTGTCAGGAGATAGTGACAGAGTGAAGAAATATGTTAAAAATATATTTTTAGAAAACTTAGACTGCACTACAGAAACTGCAGACTGCACCTTTAAAGAGAAAATGTAAGACCTAGAGTGGAGCCACTTAGTGAAAGAAGACAAAAAATGCCTCTGATATGTTTTGGAGTAATAATAATAATAATAATAATAATAATAATGAATTCAATTTATAACGCACTTTTCATTAATGAAAATCTCAAAGAGTATAATTTATAGTCAAAAGTTGAAGTAATTATAAGAGCTCACAGGTTTTTTTATTTTTTTATTTTATTTTAGACAGCTCAAAGGTTATTGTAACATCATCAATTGTCAACATTCTATGGAAATAAAACTCGGTCATTAATTCAGAATCTTTCAGCTTTTCCCTCTTCAGGAGTCGCCACAGCAAGTCATCCTCCTCCACCTTGAGGAGGATGACTGCTTGTTCTGATTTTATCATGTCCTGGACGACTGAGAATCTTCACCAGCATCCTCCTCCACCTCACTCTGTCCTCTGCATCCTCTGTCTTCACTCCAACTACCTCCATGTCCTCTCTAACTGCATCCATTATCTCCTCTTTGTCTTCTTCCTGGCAGCTGCATTTCTAACATCCTTCTACCAATATACCCACTGTCCCTCCTCTGGACATGTCCAAACCATCTCAGTCTGGCCTCCCTAACTTTATCTCCCAGTTGTTCAACATGTGCTGTACCTCTGATGATCTCATTCCTGATCTTATCCATCCTTGTCACTCCTAAGGAGAACCTCAGCATCTTCATTTCTGCTACTTCCAGTTCTTTCTCCTGTCTTTTTGTCAATGACACTGTCTCCAGACCATACAACATAGCTGGTCTCACCACTGTCTTGTAAACTTTTCCTTTGACCTTTGCTGACACCTTTTTGTCACAAATCACTCCTGAAACTTTTCTCCATCCACTCCATCCTGCCTGGACTCTCTTTTTCACCTCTTTACCACATTCCCCATTTTCCTGGATAGTGGACCCCAAGTACTTGAAGTCCTGCACCTTTGTGACCTCTGATCCTTGTAGCCTCACTGTTCCACCAGCCTCCCTCTCATTCACACACATGTACTCTGTCTTACTACGGCTGACTTTCATTCCTCTTCTTTCAAGTGCATACCTCCACCTCTCCAAGTTCTCTTCCACCTGTTCCCTGTTCTCACCACAGATCACAATGTCATCTGCAAACATCATAGTCCATGGGGATTCCTGCCTGACCTCATCTGTTAGTCGGTCCATCACCAGAGCAAACAAGAAGGGGCTCAGAGCCGATCCTTGATGCAATCCCACCTCCACCTTGAAGCTATCTGTCACTCCTACAGCACATCTCACCACTGTCCTGCTGTCCTCATACATGTCCTGTACCAGTCTAACATACTTTTTTGCCACTCCAGATTTCCTCATGCAATACCACACCTCCTCCCTCGGCACCCTGTCATATGCTTTTTCTAAATCCACAAAGACACAATGGAGTTCTTTCTGACCCTCTCTGTACTTCTCCATCAGCATTCTCAAAGCAAAGATGGCATCTGTGGTGCTCTTTCTTGGCATGAAACCATACTGCTGCTCACAGATAGTCACCTCTTGTCTAAGTCTTGCTTCCACAACTCTCTCCCAGATCTTCATCGTGTGGCTCATCAACTTAATTCCCCTGTAGTTGCTACAACTCTGTACATCACCCTTGTTCTTAAAAATGGGCACCAGTGGAAACCAGCACACTTCTTTCCCATTCCTCAGGCATCTCTCATCCTCAAATATGCCATTCAATGATTGAATCAAAAACCTCACTGCCATCTCTCCGACATTTCCAAACCTCCACTGGTATGTCATCAGGTCCTACTGCCTTCCCCTTCTTCATTCATTTCAGAGCTTTACAAACTTCACCCTCACTAATCTTTTCCACTTCCTGGTCCACAGTTTCTATGACCTCTACTCTTCTTTCTCTTTAATTCTCTTCATTTCATTTAACTTCATTTTAAGTCTGCCTGAACCTGGTTCTGTTGGAGATTTCTTCCTGTTGAAAGGGAGTTTTTCCTTTCCACTGTTGCCATTGTACTTGCTCAGTGAAGATTTATCCCAATCTGCTGGCTTCCTTAGATATATAACTTTAACTATATTACTGTAACTCTGTCGTTTTATACAGATATTGAGCAAAAAAAGTAGTGTGGTAGTAGATGAGAGTCATCAACAACACATACTCTGAGCACTGACAGATTGTGCAAAATCTATGTTTAAAACTTTGTCATACAAGGAAGCAGGTGGCGTTTCTTTAAAGAATGCTAGTTTTTAATAAACTGTTAATACAAAACTAACACAGCGTTTGCAATAATTGTTTCCTTAACTATTAAACGTGGGGGGTTGCTTCAGGTTTAATCTTCTTTAAAATAATGTTAGTATAAAGTAAGGCAGCACGGTGGTGCAGTTGGTAAAGCTGCCACCTCTCAGTGAGCAGGTTACCCTGGTTCAAATCCTGGTCCAGGGGCCTTTCTGGGTGGAGTTTGTATGTTCTCTCCGTGCATGTGTGGGTTTTCTCTGTGTACTCCAGTTTCCTCCCACAGACCAAAAACATGCAGGTTAGACTGATTGGTAACTCTAAATTGTGTCTAGGTGTGAGTAAGAGAGTAAATGGTTGTTTGTCTCGTTTGTCTCTATGTGTCCCTGTGATGGACTGGAGACCTGTCCAGGGTGTCCCCCGCCTCCCACATATCGATGGCTGGACATGGGCACCAGCGACCCCCCCATGCCCCAAAAATGAAAAAGCAGGTAAAGATAATGGATGGATGGATGGATGGATGGATGTTTTCTTTTTTAAAGCTGCAGGACAATAAACATCATTACAGTATATGTTAAAATTATATTAAACAATTTAATGATAATGTAAGTACCTTTACAATCTCCTCTCCACTGATTTGACGAAGTCGACCAAGGATGTCCAACACCCGGTCTGGGTGAGCCTTCCAGTTCAGAAGAGCCAGAAGATCAACTAAACAGTAAAGCCTCCATCAGTTGAACTGAATCATCCAGGACTGCATGCATAGGAGGGGTCTGTAAAGTGTGAGGTTACCATTCTGAGTAAGCTTGGTGGAGCAGAGTATTGTGGAGACCCAGAAGGTTTCTTTGGGGCTTCTCTGGAAAGGCAGGTTGGCTGGCAAGTTGGGGCAGCTGTTGAAGTCCTCTTTACAGCAGGGGAGGCTCAGGTACAGGCCTTGGTTACTGAAGGTGGCATTTTCATCACACTGAAGGATCAACAAAGCAGGTTTGGAGAAGAATATGTAAGTTTTGGATTGATTGAATCTTTTTATGTTAGACAAACTGGAGAAGGGGTTGCTGCCACTGATAACTAGAGGTTCAAACAAATCTAACAACACAAGCAACAACCTAAAACTCCATATTTAGTGTTTAACATTGCTAACATTACAGTAGCATAAATTGTTAGTACGGTATTGTGCAGAAATAACCTATAATATCACTCTGTGTGATGTTGTGTGGTGAGGATGATGACAATGGTGAGAGGTCAAAACACACACACACACACACAAATGATAGCCTGTGGGCTCATTTATTGAAAAATTATTTTTGGATCAGGCACAATGAGTTGTTCAGTTAATATAAAGCAGAGCAAAAAAAGTGATGCATTGTATTCAAAAGTTGCTATAAAAATAAAAATGTCAATACAAAAGCTGACTCGGTGCTGTGCCAATGCACAGGCAGCTCAGAACAACGTGTACTGTTGAATGTAAGAGCTTAAAAGAAATCCAGACACAATAAAAAAAAGGGTGTATAGTTTTAAAAGACAGGTCTGTTGTTTAAAAGATGTATGATTTAAAAAACTTGGTCTAAAGGCAAAATGGTCAGGACAGGAGTCACTGGTCAAATTCATGAGACATTGTAGGAACGTGTAAGTCAGTTCTAGCTGAACATTTTCTTTAAATAAAACTATATTTTAGAAATATAATTTATATTTGGCCAATATGTTCAACAGTTAAGCAGCTTTATGTTTGTGTGTGTGGATTTAACCTCGTCGTACCTTGTACACATACAGCTCATGGACCTCGTCTGACAGCGTGGTCCCATCCTCTCTCATCAGAGGAGTGAAAGCAAATCCAAAAAGTTTCTTCTCCCCCTTGTCTTTCGCTGGAAGAAAGCACATCATAACGTCATGCATCATGTCAACACATTTTTGAGCAGCTGTGATGGTGTCTGCCTTGATGAAGTCGTCTTCTGTGCGTGCGACTCCCACTGCGCTGCGATGCTGACTCACTGGAGCAGTGTCGGAACTCAAAGCGGAGATGGGACCCTCTGAAACGATCAATGGGAATGGGCAGCTTGACCATCTCGCTCCAACGAGGGCTGTTGTTGTGATACAGGACGAATGAGCGGTACTCTGAGGTGTTCGGCTCACCGGTGCCCAAACTGATGCAGTCCTGTTAAAAAATATATATGTTTTTATTCATGTACTGATGATTTGATGTGATGTGCATCTCTGTCATACTTTGAGTGTATCCCCGTCAGCGTACAGCACATAGAGCGTGACTTCAATGTTCTTCTGGACGCTCTTGCCACCCCTCTCAAACTCCCCTCGCTCCAAGGTCAGGTACAGGTCGTTGCGTGTGTCGCCTAGGATCATAAAAGATGAGGAACTTTATTTAAAGAGCAACTTTGCTAATTTTACACATTCATCTTAAACAGTGACGCTGTTTGTGTGAAGAAAAGCAATAACGTAATAATGAGCTTCTTACGGCTCCAGAGGGAGCTGAATGAAACTGACATAAGCCAAGTCTTGAAACCTCACACTGGAAAATGTAATTAAACAGGGAAGGGGGGCTGTCGTAAGGAAAACGTAAAACTTAATTAGGAAAGCAAAGACATCTTAAAACGTCCCTGCTCGGGTGTGGTTCACAGATCCTAATGCCATCCACTGCTCCACAGATGAACTCTGAGTGGTCAAAATAAATTAAGCATCTTTGTGGATCACACAGTATGTCACTGTTCCACTCGGTTTAAAATGACCCCGATGAGTCGAGACACGCACAAGCCTCATGACTGCCTCAGCACCTTTTGAGAGGTCAGCAAAGAAATATCGGAGCCAACACTGGAAGAAGATTCTGCAGTTACTTAATATATCTGAGTTTAGTTATTTATATCCATGTCATTTCTTT
>JBBPBX010036781.1:0-17174 GCA_038048925.1 Garcialebias charrua | reverse complement strand
TTGAAGCCGCTTTATTTTAATTTAACCAATTTGTGTCGTTGCATTTAATTTTTAAACTCAGAATATTTTCTAAATAACGAAATATGAAGTTATTAGTGAAGGAAATCCGTCTGGATAACAGCGGACCGACTGCTCGTAAAATATACGACAGCTCTGGACCACATGTAAGTTTTGTTCGTATCTGAAAAAAATCTTAGGATACGAAAACATTGTTGAATGCCACAAATGATCCTAAATCGCTCGTACGCACAGTTTAAGAACAAATCTGTGCGTACGAACAGTTCTTGCATGAGGCCCAATGATTCTGAAATGTAGCTGAAATGGAAGAACAAGCCTAAATTAGCATAAGAAAGCAGAAAGAACACATATTTGCTGAATTAGGTTTAAATAAGCAGAAATTAGCACAAAAATGATGGAATTAGCAACAACAAAAAGCTGGAAGTAGCTAAAAATAGCTGAAAAGTCAGAAAGAAGCTTAAACTACCGAAAGGAAGCAGAAAGAGCTGAAATGAGCTTAAAAAAAAGGTTTTAAAAAGTGGAATTAGCTGATAAAGCTCAAATTTGCATCAAAACAGCTGAAAGAACAGAAAAAGCTGAAACTAGCTGAAAAAGGCTGAAAGGAGCACAACAAGCTGAAATTAGCATAAAGACGTCAATTAGGCTGAAAGTAGCAGAAATTACCATGAAAAACTTGAATGTATCTGAAAACAGCTGAAATTAGCAAAAAATGCTAAAGAGCTAGCTGAAAAGTTCAAAAAAGGCATTCAATACAAGATCAACTGGACTTTATTTGTTACAGAAGACGTTTCGACATCTATCCAGATGGCTTTAGAGTCAGAGAGAGAGAGAGTCAGAGAGTCTTTATTGTCATTTGCACCGCATGTGGTACATGAGATGAAAACGAGATTATGTACACGAGGTCCCAGTTACATCCAACAACAAATGAAAGAGAAAAACAGTAATAACATCGAGAACTAACTAAGAAAAACATCAACTAGTAATACACTAAGCCTAATATAGTGGGAATAAACAGCAGCACGAACATGAGTTTGTATGAGCAGATGGTCACAGATGGTCACAGATGAACACAGCAACAAGAAAACATATCAGCATCACCATGATGTGATATTTTGCAGTGTTTATTTTAATTTTATTTTTATTTATTCATGAGTCTAACAGCCTCAGGGTAGAAGCTGTTCCTCAGTCTAGTGGTTCTACACTTGATGCTCCTCAACCTCCGTCCTGAGGGGAGTGGGGCAAAGAGTGAGTGTGCTGGATGAGTGAGGTCTTTCATGATACAGGTGGCTCTTTTCCTGCATCTAGAGGTGTAAATGTCTGTGATGGTGGGGAGACTGACTCCAACAGACTTCTGTGCAGCCTTCACCACTCTCTGCAGAGCTTTTCTTTCTTCAACTGTGCAGCCTCCATGCCACACGTTGATGCTGGAGCACACGATGCTCTCCACTGCACACCTGTAGAACGAGGTGAGAACTGGGCTGCTCAGACCAATATCAATATATTATCAATTCAATGCACAGACTGTGTGCGCGTGGAGTTATAAGAGTCTTAGGAGTCATGCACCAACCTATGTAAATTGCAAGCTGAGGTAACACATACATGTAAATTGACAAATCACACCTTAACAGTAGGAGTTTCCTTGAGGTCTCTGACGACCTCAAGGAAACTCCTACTGTTAAGGTTTACATGTATGTGTTACCTCAGATTGCAATTTACATAGGTTGGTGCGTGACTCCTAAGACTGTTATAACTCCACACGCACACAGTCTGTTCATAGAATTGATAAAGCCCTCTGGATAGAGGTCGAAACGTCTTCTGTAACAAATAAAGTCCATGGGCCTCATGTATCAAAAACCTGCGTGGATTTCCTACTGAAAAGTGACGTACGATGAAATCCAGAAAAGTGTGCACGCACAAAAAAATCCAGATTAATCAAACTGTGCGTACACCGGTATCCACGCACATTCCTTTTGTACATCACAATCAACGTGGAACTGAGCGCACGTGAGACACCTCCCCTGACACGCCTTCATTTACATATGTTAAACAGATGCAAATTACTTCCTGCATGTGTGAAGGACATGTTTGTTTGATCCCTGCGCGATCAGAAATCATTTCTAGATTCAGGAAAATAATGAATTTAATATAATATGAGTGAGGAAAATAATCCTAAGTAAGAATAGTAATAAAATGTGTTCATCACGCAAAGAACGAGTGATTGTGTGTCGGTATTTGTGTGTGCGCTCACCCTGCTTTGGTGCGCACCCGGCACATCCATTCATTCTGAGTGAAAATATTAACTTTGCGCACGAGTTTATTACCATAATTACTGTAAACACAGAGGAACTTAGATGTTTGGTTGAACATAGATCTTTGTTTATTTAATAGATGATATGAAGAAACGAGTCTGTGCGTCTCAGTGGAGAGTTTTCATGACATGACGTGCTGTTGGAGTCTCCAAACGCTGCGCGCACCGCAGCCTTGTGCGCATCTGTTTGTCTGTGAAGCTTTCACTCTCCTACAAGTTATATATGGTGTACTTTCACGTGTCATTTTGGAGAAATCTACAATAAACGCAGATTATTAAACACCTCCAGCTGCCGTGTAACACCGGTGAGGGTGCGCGCGCGCTCCAAAGCGCGACCACTCTGGAATCATATAGATGAGACATTCCATTGATCAGGCTTTGTGTGGACTGGACTGCCCTGATCGACCTGCAGCTCCCTCAGGAAAGCTCAGGAACAGTTTGATCGCTGCTTCTGCACGCGTTGTGCATGGTTCGTTGTGCTCCAGAGCGTAGTGCCAAACTGAAAAATGATTATTTCTGAAAACGGCTGATAAGCCATATCCTAGATCAGAAAATCATATCTGTTTATAAATAAATGCTCTGCGTGTTACACTATTTATTATATCCTCCAGTAAGGCTGAATGAATCCGTTCCTGTTAAATTTATTTTTGGCACAACTTTGCGCGTGCTTTATTTAACTGCGTCATGTGGATGTAATACTTGTTAATCGTGTGTTTGGTGGGAATATTAATCATTTTCACATCATGAACAGTTAATAATAATAATAATAATAATAATAATAATGAATTCAATTTATAACGCACTTTTCATTAATGAAAATCTCAAAGTGCTACAAGGTGCAACAGAATTAAATGTCAATAAAACATTTAATAAACAATTAAAATCAACAACAGTATCAGCTAAGATCAAAAGTAGAATCATGAGAAGGCAGAGTATGCTCGGTTGAAAAGAAAGGTCTTCAAGCCGCTCTTAAAGTCAACCACAGACTGTGGGGCTTCAGTTTCTCTGAATCACCTGTAAGTGTCGCCAAAGGAACAAGAACCACAGAAACGTGCGTACGCCTGCTCGGGAGCTTGCGTGGATATGTACCTGGATGCGCATATATTCACGTTCAGTTCAGTTTTGATACATACGGGGTTTTGCGTGGATAGTGACGTAAGCAAGTTTTTTGTGCGCACGCACGGTTGATACATGAGGCCCCAGGTGATCTTGTTTGAACGCCTTTTTTGATTTTATCATGTCCTGGACGACTGAGAATCTTCATCAGCATAGCTGAAAAGTTAGAACAATCTTAAATTACTAGAAGAAAGCAGAAAGGACGTTTGCCCAAATATGCTGAAAGAAGCAGAGATGAGCACGAAAAAGTGGAAATTGCCTGAAAAACCTAAAATTTGCAAAAACAGCTTAAAGCTGCAGTATGTAGCTTTTTTTATGAACATATTTCTTCACTCTGTCACTACCTCCTGACAGACTGATGTTAGCCAGGTAATCTCTGAAAAAAAAAAAAAAAAATATTGTCCCCTTGCTTCTCCAGGTGGTAAATAAGCATTTCTAAAAAGAAAAGGTGACCCGCCATTTTCCAGCCAATAAAAACAGAGTTTGTAACCAGCCAATAAAAACAGAGCTTGAATTTGAATCAGCCAATAAAAACAGAGCTTGAATTTGAAATTCAACAGACCACAAGGGGGCAGAGCCACATATGGCTCTGAGGGGGAGGGATCAGAATGCTTTGCCTGTTGAAAATATTTCTAACTGCTGCAGTTCTACAGAAACTGCATACTGAACCTTTAAAGGCAGCTAAAAGGGCAGAAAGAAGCAGATGGAAGTGGAGAGAGCACATTTTTGCTGAATGAGGCTGCAAAATGTTGAATTAGCCAGAAAAGCTGCAATTAGCAAATTAGCTGAAAGTAGCTGAAAAAAAGTTAAAATTTGCACAAGGAAGCTGGAAGAAGCTGAACCAGAAGAAAATGTGAAATGTGCAGTAAAAGGATGTAAACAGATCTAAAGATCTGAAGGAAGGAAAATGAGCTCAATTTATTTTCTATGAGGAAAAAGTGGCTGAAAAGGCTAAATATTTCAAAAAGTTAAAGTTGCACCAATACCAATAGTCTTATCACCCTTCTTCAGAACAAGATGAACATTTTGATAGATGATTTGTTGAAATAGCACAAAAATTGTGGAATAAGAAAGATGCCATAAAAAATGGAAGAAAAATAGATCACAACAGTGTGAGTGCTTCATAAACATTCACACAATAATTGTGATGACACACCTCAATAAAGTGTAAATTGAAATAACTGCACTACGTTTGAATGACTAATCATTTGCCAGTTCATTTTTTATTGTAAATCTCAGCCTCATGAAAGCTCTTTGCATGCGTTTAACAAAAACAGGGGCGCGATACTGATTTTGTTTTCACATTATCGCTGCTGTAATATGATGTTTTGAAAGACTCACAGCTAAAAGGAAGCCACTGACCTCTTTCAGGAGCATTGATTCTCTTAGCAAGTTGAAGCAAGTTCAATTTTTCTGAGAAGCGGCACTTTGAGGTCACTTCACAGCAAGTAATAAAGTTCAAGTAGAGTTGCAACACGAGATGAGCATAAGTTTTAGAAGCAAACAGTATCAGCAGCAACCCTCACTACTTTAATAGTAACGGTTCATGCTCTGTTGCACAAAAGATCAACCTGCAAATGTTCAATGACAACAAGAAGAGCTACCTATTCACGTAGCTTAAAATTAAAATGTAGTTTGTTCCCGTAGGCTCATTTCAAAACTGTTTTTAAAAAAAAAACATAAATCCTATGAGACAAATCATGAAAAACACAGCTATTCATATACAGTACAGGTAGTCCCCGACTTACGACGGAGATCCATTCCTATGCTCCGTCGTAAGTCGAATTTCAACGTAAGTCGGAACATACATAAATAACACCATATACATGTACAGTACTGTATTAATAAGCACTTCACCTATCCTAACGCAGTACCTTACATAATGATCAAAAACACATACATTTGGAGCCATAATGAAGGGGAAAATAGTTATTTTCTTACTGGGAGCTGGTGAAGCCTTCCTCGATGTGTTAGCATGTTAGCTCATTGCTCCACAAAACATCTGCAGCTTCCTGTGCTTTGTGCGGTCCAGGGCGTTTACTGTAAGGTTTGTTAGCATGTTAGCCCCTCCTAACCTCCTCTGCATCGTAAACCTCCGGTCCAAACAATGAGGTCTCCTGTAAGTTTCCACTGATTGCGCTGCTTCTGCCGTCAAAACGGGAAGGAACTCAGAACTCGGCTTTCAAAATAAAAAATTTCAAAATATTTTTATTTTTATGGAGATGTGTGTCGTAACCACGAAACGTCGTAACTCGAGGCCGTTGTAAGTCGAGGACTACCTGTATATATTTTTTTTGTTCAATAGGCTATATGCCACGGGTAGGTGTGACGTACCTCCGTTAAAATATGGGCCACATCCCGCACTTCCGGTTCCGATCCACCTCCGTTGTTGTTAGCGTTAGCTCCTAGTAGCAGACCATGACAACGACCCGAAACGGGAAGCGGCTGCACGCTACTGGCACTACAAGTGAGTTCCGTTGTGTCCACCCACCGGTGGGAACAGCTGTTTCGAGGTGGGGTTCGGGCGAAAATTTATCGCGGCTATCCGTAGGGGGAACGTCGCCATAATTTTATATGGATTTATATGTGTATAGAGTTATTATTGGTGTGTATGCAGATGTTTTATTAATTGTATTTAGACATTGATGTTCATGTCTTTCCCGCTAACCGGAAGTGCGCGGTCCGGCTCATGAATGCGGAAGTGCTAGAACGGAAGTCCGTGGCATATAGTCTATTACTGGTTAAATTAAAGTTTTGTCCAATGTGCATGAAACAGAGGTTTGTGCAAGTGTCGCAAAAGGCAGAATGGGAATAAAATTAGGCCCCTAATCGGGACATTTGGATGATGGTGAAGGAGCAAATAAGAGAAAATGCAACACACACAAAAAAATAAAAAATAAAAATTGCCTTAAGAGTGGCTGCAATTTTCTTGTCATTTCACGCATCTGAAACAAAACTAATTTAGTGCTCGTCATGCTTGGCTTGGCACACACAAACAGAAGAGCCAATATGCCACAGCGTGTCAACTGCTGCCGCATCAAAGAAAACTGTTTATGTATCAGACTCGCAGCTTCATATGAATCATAGGGACCTGGGAGGAACGCCTAATATGGTCTTATCAAAAGGAACAGTCTGGCAAACCCACTGATACACTCGTGCCTTTTCCACATCTTCCTGCTTTCCATCTCTGACAACATCCCCTCTGCTTATATCGCTCCTCGTAGGTCGCTCCAATGTCACATCAGTCTTGAATTGTATTTATTTTTTGGCATCTCTCGCTCCCCCGCACACACACACATGCAGATTAAGTTGTGTGCTTGGCAGCTTTAGAGTGAAGCAGAAAGATATGGAGGAGAGTGCTGGGGGCAGAAACTATGAGAAAGAGGGAGCAATAAGATGAAAGAACGGCACAAGAGAAAGCTCAAGGGACAAAAGGCAGGTGCTGCTGTGATAGTAGAATGAACATGCGCTGGACAGACAACGGACAACCTTACAGGCCTCAAGATGAAGGCAGACATTCTGAGAGGCACATGCATGCACAGACATTTGAATAAATCTGTAGGCTTTTAAACATTTGCTGACTCTACCGTTCAGAGAAGAGCAAAAGTTTCCATTAAAGTGCGATGCTGTGACGTGCATTGATTTCTCCTCATTGAATTCACAAAGCTTATTGTTTGGAGATGCTCACTTCAGACTTCTGGGGCAAAACATCAATATGCAGCTCTGCAGTGCATTACAAAAGGATTAATTACATACTTGTAGCTAATTATTCGTTTAATACGGCATAACATTTCCATGCCTAAAATTTGAATTTAGATTAAAGCCATCCAACTGCCAGTCAGAGACACCACCTCTTTTAATGTCTAATTATTACCATAGTTAGGCAACAAATATATATATAAAAAAACAACATTAATCCAATGTGAAAACAAACTAGAGAAATTACATTTCCTATGAAAATGCAGTGTGGATGCTTTTTGCAGAAAAACTGCTGAAATTAGCTAAAAGAAAATGCTGAAAATGTAGAAGTGTAAATCAATAGGAGGAAGAAGAAAGAACACAACACTTGAAATGATTGCAATAAATGTAGCTGAAAAAGCTAATATTAGCATAAAAACAGCTAAATCGTGGCTGAAATAACTGAAACAATAGCAGACATAAGCTGAAAGGTGCATTAAAGGGGACCACATATTGGTTTTTTAAATTTTTATGGTATGTCTGTGTGCTATCCAGACCCCGTTCATTCAATTTAATACAAAAAATAATTCTTAGATAATAAATTATACCCTTTTTAATTCTGCCATTTCTAACTTCCGTTCTAAACGAGCTGTTTATGATAATGAGCTCTGAAGTCCACGCCCGTCAAAACTCTGTCTCCGCCCTCTGTAACTGCCAGTATCTCAAATCTGTTGTTGTTTTAAAATTAGCCTTTTTTTATTACTCGTTTTACTTACTGTTAGTGCTAGCTTAAAAGATAACTTACTGAAAGCTGTTTGTGTGCGCCGCCATTAGCTGCTCCTATTATCATGCCCTCCCGAATCCGAGCTCTTCCTCCTCCTTCGGTAACAAACAGCCCGCGTAGCTCCTGCTAGTTGCATGCAGCGCTTTGGTCCACGGTTGCACATCCAATCCAGACAAACGCAAACTTCACAGAGTGTTTCCAGTTAATTTATCCGTATGAGGCAACCTAACCTCTGACCGGACCGGACCCACACTGTCCTCAAAAGCCAGCAGCTAACTGCAGCCCGATCTCTCCGAAAGAAAAAAAAAAAAAAGATGCCATGGCCGGGACGCGAACCCCAGTCCTTTGGGTGCGACACCAGTTGTTTTACTCACTGACCTACCGGCTCAGTTGAACAACAGCAGTCCTTCATCGTATAAGAAATACATACAACCACCTACTTTTAGAACGCTGGAGTTTTGATTAGATTTTGATGAAGTGAAAGGTATTATTAAAATAAATAAGTTGCTAATCTGAAAATATATCGATCAGTGGTGCTTGATGGTACAGACTGTCGCCCCGCGAGAGAGAGTGTGTGTGTGCACAGTTTTCTGCCGGCTGCGCGTTGGAGCGATATTACACTAAAAATTGAACTAAAACGTAAAAATAACAATTATAAAGTATTATTATGTCGATGTATATATCTAGTCTCACCCCGATTTCTCCGAAACAAAAGGCTTTAAAAAAAAGGGGGGAAAAAAAAAGATGCCGTTGACGGGACGCGATCTCCGCTCTCCTGCGTGGCGGTCAAGTGTCGTAACCGCTCAACCAAACTGACAGTTGTGCAACAGTAGTCCTTCATCATATAAGAAACAAGTGCAAACCGCTAGAGTGTGTGTGCACAGTTTCAACGAGACAGAGTTCATTCAAACAAGGTAATAAAACATTCTGGTTTTACTCGAGGTGTGCTGCATGGCTGGAGCAGGGCAAACCCCTAGCCCCCCATGGGCTAAATAAATGAATAAATGACCGCCAGGTCAGCTCCTAACCGCTAGGCAACCGTGACATCTTTTATACTCAAGTGGGTGGAGCATCACCAGGGGTTGCTAGGTGAGGGGCTGGACTCAGGTTTGAGGTGATTGGCTACGGTTTGTGACGTCACAAACCGCAGGAAGTGTGAAACGGAGCGTTTTTAATCACAGACAAACAAATCTACTTAGAGTAAATAAACCACTGGGTGCATTTTTTTGGCACAAGGACTTTTTTTTATGAAGTAAATACCCAAAGTTTAGTAAAAAAACATTAAAAAGTGAATTTTGCATGTGTGGTCCCCTTTAACAAGTTTAAATTAGCAGAAATAATTTAATGAAGCTGAAAGGAGTAGAAATTACCATGAAAAACTTGAATGTATCTGAAAACAGCTGAAATTAGCTAAAATGTGCTAAAAAGGTAGCTGAAAAGGTAGCACGGGCTTAAATTAGCATAAGAAAGCAGAAAGAATACGTTAGGCTGCAGAATTATAAATGAGCACAAATAGTGGAAATTACCTGGAAAAAAAATAGCATTAAAAACAGCTGAAAGCAGCTAAAAATTACAGAAAGAAGCTGAAATTCCAAGAAGAGAGAGCACATTTTTACTGAATTGGGCTGAAAATAGTTTAAATGAGTGCAGCAAAAGTGGAATTTGCTGAAAAGGCTAAAATTAGCATGAACAGCTAAATAATAATAATAATAATAATGTCCTTTTTTGTCATCTGTGTATGTTTCCCATACACAGACGAAATTCGTCTCTGCATTTAACCCAACCACCACCAGGTGGTGCAGTGAGCAGCCATAGAAAGCGCCCGGGGAGCTGGAGAATTAGGTGTGCACTCATAGACACCCCGAGGTGTGTAGTGGCCGGGGCGCGAACCCGCGTCCTTCGGGTCCGAAGTCGGAAGCCCTGCCACTACACTAGTTGAAATGGCAGAAACTGGCATAACTAAGCTGAAAAGAGCATAAACTGCAATAGACCTTTTACCAGTTGACGTCATCACGCAAAGCTCGCCTGAAACGAGCGTTCTGATTGGACGGCAAAAAGCCCTAACCGGATGCAGGGGCTCGGGAAGGGGCCGAGGAGCTTCGTAATGATAGAGAGTTGTAATTTAGAAGCTTGTTTTCTTAAAATATTGAACAACCACTGGTCAAAATGCCTGAACATTGTGCCGCGGATACTAGAGGAGGTGACTGTGTTCGCTGATGGAAAATGGGGAACTCCTTCAGGCTTTTAGCGAACGTCCAGCAGGGTGAGTAGTTGTGTGTCGTTGTCAACAACCTGTATTATCCAAGCGTCAGAAATAAATGTTTTAAATTTCTCACACCAATACTTCTGATATTTAGACTGATTTGGTTATTGTTACAGGTTTAACATCTTCTCTTAGCTTCTATAACTAGCACCATATCTTCATAAGAGCTGTCAGTGTTAGCACAGTAACAAAAACATGACGTTTGAGTCAGTCACACCAGGTTTTAAATTTCTCACGCCAATACTTCTGATATTTAGACTGGTTTGGTTATTGTTACAGGTTTAACATCTTCTCTTGGCTTCTATAACTAGCACCATATCTTCATAAGAGCTGTCAGTGTTAGCACAGTAACAAAAACATGACGTTTGAGTCGGTCACACCAGGTTTTAAATTTCTCACGCCAATACTTCTGATATTTAGACTGGTTTGGTTATTGTTACAGGTTTAACATCTTCTGTTAGCTGCTTTAACTAGTGCCATGTCTTCATAAGCATAAGCACAGTATGTAAACAAAGACATGACGTTTGAGTCACACAAATGTTCACAGCGTCCTTATTTCTTATTTGATTTCTGTAAACTATGTCTTAAATACAACCTGAGACAATTGGTGATGTTGTGATGTGAAAAATAATAACTATCCCAGGAGATACATTTATTAGCTTTCCTGGGAAAATTTAATTATCTTTGAGAACGTATTTACTTTTGACACACTGTTTATACAGCTTACACTTTATTAGACGTAAAATGTGTGAAAATCCTATATGCATGTGAATTCCATAATGACACACACAATATGGTTATATATTGTGTTTGTGTTTGCAGACAAGGAGGTGGCTGCAACCATGCTGGAAATACATTCTAAACCAACCTGCACCCAGTTGTACATGGAAGGGACCAGCCCCAAAACGAACTGCACCTGCTAGTTGGATGAGCTGCAAGTTTTAAAGTGAGTTTACTCAGTGTTCCTGAAGAAATTTCATATCACGCTTATAACACAAATACCCAGAAAGGTGTCTTTCAGTCAAACTTCACCAACAACTGGAATAATACAATATCACTTATTTTGTCTTATTCCAGTCAAAAAACTATTCAACATTTTACAATTGTAGTTTATTTTATTGTGTTAACTATTGTTGTTTTTTAGTGGCACTAGATAATAAATAAATGCAATCACATATGCACGGTTTTAAATGTTTTCTACAATTGTAAGATCTGGAATAGTTCTTGGACATTTTTTAA
Organism: Garcialebias charrua; assembly: GCA_038048925.1. Taxonomy (NCBI): domain Eukaryota; kingdom Metazoa; phylum Chordata; class Actinopteri; order Cyprinodontiformes; family Rivulidae; genus Garcialebias; species Garcialebias charrua. Next base: position 5,768 of record JBBPBX010036781.1, on the reverse strand, counting down.
AAAACACTTCTACAAACAGATTTGCTAATATGTGTTAGATATAAACCACATTTTTCATGTTGGTGTCATTATAGGCATGACATCGGCATCCAGAAGTTTTCCAGGAGAACGCTGAACAGCCTGCATTTTGAACCCACGACATCCTGATGAGCCCATCACTGCTGGCTGGTCTTCACAAGGACATTTTGAGCGTGGAGCCATTGTTGCCTTTTGCAGGTTGTAGTCGTAAACTTTAAAAACCACTAACACTTATCTGTATGTTTCTTTAATTCCTTTATTTTATCTAGAATTTAAAACTTCATGTTTTTTTCTTTTGAGATATGCTCAAAGCCCCTGGATGTGGTTTCTCGATCCAGACCCTCCGGCAGATGAAGTAGCTGACGACCGCGGGCCCTGTCCAGTCTCCACGCATCAGAGAGACCTGCCAGAAGTTCAAAACATCTTTAAATGTCTCACAAGCACACATATTATTTATATAAGTCACAAACAGAAACAACACATACCAGAAGATGTGTTTGTGTTTGTCATTTCACTTGTCAAGGACAGCAGCCTAGGACAGACAGTAACCTGCTAATATTTTTTTTAATGATGCCTTCTCTGACAACTTGGAGACTTTAGACAGTGTAATGTTTTTTTTTTTTTTTTAATGTGACTAAAACAGCATTTGTATATTAACAGATTAAAAAATGTAACTAAACAAAAGTTCCACTTCACTAAAAGTCAAATTAGAGCACAGTTGCTTTATTTTTAAAGGAATGTTTTCGAAGATGCAGTGCTGTTAGACCTCAAATAATGTTAATAAAACATGTTTGTCTTGTGGAAACTATACTGTATATTTTTCCAACCCAGAAAGAGTTCAAATGATAACAGCTTACAGTGCAGTGATCTGTTCATTTTTATAGAGCTGCACAGTGTTTGATGATATTTTATTCACCTGTTATTTCTTCAGGGGAGTTGAACAGACTAGCTTCTCTTTTTCCACCTCTGACGACATCAAACCCTTTGTCAGCAAGGAGTTGTTGGCCAGTTGCTGCTGTAAAACAAAGTATTAATTCATATTTGACAATAAACAAAACAGTCTTGTGTATAGTTAAACTGTATGCTTATACACATTGATGACAGGATTGCTTTTTTTCTGTGACAGCATTTCACCGATGCTTACAGAAACAGTGAAATGGCAGAAATGTTTTCGAAGATGCAGTGCTGTTAGACCTCAAATAATGTTAATAAAACATGTTTGTCTTGTGGAAACTATACTGTATATTTTTTCAACGCAGAAAGACTTCAAATGATAACAGCTAACAGTGCAGTGGTCTGTTAATTTTTACAGGGCTGAATGTTTGACATTTTACTCACCTGTTCTTCAGTGGGGTTGAAGGAAGAATCTCTTTGCATGTCGCAGGTTGAAACTTCAACACAGCCAGTGGACCGAGGTACAGCCAGGTCTCGTAGAACTAGCTAGCTGCTGCTAGCTTAGCAGCTGTCCAGTAGCATGTTGTTCAGCTGCGGGAGGTTGTTCTCTGTTTTGTCTGTTTCCCATACCCAAGATGTAATGTTGGAACGTAATCCACGGAGCTTGGATCATTAATGTCCATGCCAGATAATAAATGCTGATTACACACGTTGCTGCTTTGTGTCGGGGTGAAGTCCTGCCGGCGAAGAGCTCATCTTCCTCCACATCTTCCTTCTTTTAGTCGCTTTACTCGACTTTCCTAGAGGGACTTGGTAAAACGAACAAGTCTCACCTTCTTCTTTTACTCGTTTACGTTGCCTGGAACAATTATAAACACAATAAAAGTCAGCCAGTAATGACAACACTCCAGTTGCGTGCCCGTGCTTCCGGTTGTCTCTCGAAAAATGCGAGTGCGCATGCGCGATGACGTCAACTGGTAAAAGGTCTATTACCCTTTGGGATTAGTGAAGTATTTTTGAATTGAATTGAATGAACACAGCAGCATGAAACAGATCAGCAGCAACATGAAACAGATCAGCAGCAACATGAAACAGATCAGCAGCAACATGAAACAGATCAGCAGCAACATGAAACAGATCAGCAGCAACATGAAACAGATCAGCAGCAACATGAAACAGATCAGCAGCAACATGAAACAGATCAGCAGCAACATGAAACAGATCAGCAGCAACATGAAACAGATCAGCAGCAACATGAAACAGATCAGCAGCAACATGAAACAGATCAGCAGCAACATGAAACAGATCAGCAGCAACATGAAACAGATCAGCAGCAACATGAAACAGATCAGCAGCAACATGAAACAGATCAGCAGCAACATGAAACAGATCAGCAGCAACATGAAACAGATCAGCAGCAACATGAAACAGATCAGCAGCAACATGAAACAGATCAGCAGCAACATGAAACAGATCAGCAGCAACATGAAACAGATCAGCAGCAACATGAAACAGATCAGCAGCAACATGAAACAGATCAGCAGCAACATGAAACAGATCAGCAGCAACATGAAACAGATCAGCAGCAACATGAAACAGATCAGCAGCAACATGAAACAGATCAGCAGCAACATGAAACAGATCAGCAGCAACATGAAACAGATCAGCAGCAACATGAAACAGATCAGCAGCAACATGAAACAGATCAGCAGCAACATGAAACAGATCAGCAGCAACATGAAACAGATCAGCAGCAACATGAAACAGATCAGCAGCAACATGAAACAGATCAGCAGCAACATGAAACAGATCAGCAGCAACATGAAACAGATCAGCAGCAACATGAAACAGATCAGCAGCAACATGAAACAGATCAGCAGCAACATGAAACAGATCAGCAGCAACATGAAACAGATCAGCAGCAACATGAAACAGATCAGCAGCAACATGAAACAGATCAGCAGCAACATGAAACAGATCAGCAGCAACATGAAACAGATCAGCAGCAACATGAAACAGATCAGCAGCAACATGAAACAGATCAGCAGCAACATGAAACAGATCAGCAGCAACATGAAACAGATCAGCAGCAACATGAAACAGATCAGCAGCAACATGAAACAGATCAGCAGCAACATGAAACAGATCAGCAGCAACATGAAACAGATCAGCAGCAACATGAAACAGATCAGCAGCAACATGAAACAGATCAGCAGCAACATGAAACAGATCAGCAGCAACATGAAACAGATCAGCAGCAACATGAAACAGATCAGCAGCAACATGAAACAGATCAGCAGCAACATGAAACAGATCAGCAGCAACATGAAACAGATCAGCAGCAACATGAAACAGATCAGCAGCAACATGAAACAGATCAGCAGCAACATGAAACAGATCAGCAGCAACATGAAACAGATCAGCAGCAACATGAAACAGATCAGCAGCAACATGAAACAGATCAGCAGCAACATGAAACAGATCAGCAGCAACATGAAACAGATCAGCAGCAACATGAAACAGATCAGCAGCAACATGAAACAGATCAGCAGCAACATGAAACAGATCAGCAGCAACATGAAACAGATCAGCAGCAACATGAAACAGATCAGCAGCAACATGAAACAGATCAGCAGCAACATGAAACAGATCAGCAGCAACATGAAACAGATCAGCAGCAACATGAAACAGATCAGCAGCAACATGAAACAGATCAGCAGCAACATGAAACAGATCAGCAGCAACATGAAACAGATCAGCAGCAACATGAAACAGATCAGCAGCAACATGAAACAGATCAGCAGCAACATGAAACAGATCAGCAGCAACATGAAACAGATCAGCAGCAACATGAAACAGATCAGCAGCAACATGAAACAGATCAGCAGCAACATGAAACAGATCAGCAGCAACATGAAACAGATCAGCAGCAACATGAAACAGATCAGCAGCAACATGAAACAGATCAGCAGCAACATGAAACAGATCAGCAGCAACATGAAACAGATCAGCAGCAACATGAAACAGATCAGCAGCAACATGAAACAGATCAGCAGCAACATGAAACAGATCAGCAGCAACATGAAACAGATCAGCAGCAACATGAAACAGATCAGCAGCAACATGAAACAGATCAGCAGCAACATGAAACAGATCAGCAGCAACATGAAACAGATCAGCAGCAACATGAAACAGATCAGCAGCAACATGAAACAGATCAGCAGCAACATGAAACAGATCAGCAGCAACATGAAACAGATCAGCAGCAACATGAAACAGATCAGCAGCAACATGAAACAGATCAGCAGCAACATGAAACAGATCAGCAGCAACATGAAACAGATCAGCAGCAACATGAAACAGATCAGCAGCAACATGAAACAGATCAGCAGCAACATGAAACAGATCAGCAGCAACATGAAACAGATCAGCAGCAACATGAAACAGATCAGCAGCAACATGAAACAGATCAGCAGCAACATGAAACAGATCAGCAGCAACATGAAACAGATCAGCAGCAACATGAAACAGATCAGCAGCAACATGAAACAGATCAGCAGCAACATGAAACAGATCAGCAGCAACATGAAACAGATCAGCAGCAACATGAAACAGATCAGCAGCAACATGAAACAGATCAGCAGCAACATGAAACAGATCAGCAGCAACATGAAACAGATCAGCAGCAGCATGAAACAGATCAGCAGCAGCATGAAACAGATCAGCAGCAACATGAAACAGATCAGCAGCAACATGAAACAGATCAGCAGCAACATGAAACAGATCAGCAGCAACATGAAACAGATCAGCAGCAACATGAAACAGATCAGCAGCAACATGAAACAGATCAGCAGCAACATGAAACAGATCAGCAGCAACATGAAACAGATCAGCAGCAACATGAAACAGATCAGCAGCAACATGAAACAGATCAGCAGCAACATGAAACAGATCAGCAGCAACATGAAACAGATCAGCAGCAACATGAAACAGATCAGCAGCAACATGAAACAGATCAGCAGCAACATGAAACAGATCAGCAGCAACATGAAACAGATCAGCAGCAACATGAAACAGATCAGCAGCAACATGAAACAGATCAGCAGCAACATGAAACAGATCAGCAGCAACATGAAACAGATCAGCAGCAACATGAAACAGATCAGCAGCAACATGAAACAGATCAGCAGCAACATGAAACAGATCAGCAGCAACATGAAACAGATCAGCAGCAACATGAAACAGATCAGCAGCAACATGAAACAGATCAGCAGCAACATGAAACAGATCAGCAGCAACATGAAACAGATCAGCAGCAACATGAAACAGATCAGCAGCAACATGAAACAGATCAGCAGCAACATGAAACAGATCAGCAGCAACATGAAACAGATCAGCAGCAACATGAAACAGATCAGCAGCAACATGAAACAGATCAGCAGCAACATGAAACAGATCAGCAGCAACATGAAACAGATCAGCAGCAACATGAAACAGATCAGCAGCAACATGAAACAGATCAGCAGCAACATGAAACAGATCAGCAGCAACATGAAACAGATCAGCAGCAACATGAAACAGATCAGCAGCAACATGAAACAGATCAGCAGCAACATGAAACAGATCAGCAGCAACATGAAACAGATCAGCAGCAACATGAAACAGATCAGCAGCAACATGAAACAGATCAGCAGCAACATGAAACAGATCAGCAGCAACATGAAACAGATCAGCAGCAACATGAAACAGATCAGCAGCAACATGAAACAGATCAGCAGCAACATGAAACAGATCAGCAGCAACATGAAACAGATCAGCAGCAACATGAAACAGATCAGCAGCAACATGAAACAGAT
>JBBPBX010036780.1:0-14113 GCA_038048925.1 Garcialebias charrua | reverse complement strand
CAGACTGCAGCACATTGACTGCAGATGATATCTAAATGATGATTAGTTCATACATGCCAATATATTGTTATGCTAGTTAACAAGAATATTAAGGTTGTTTTTACATTTCTTGCTAGTTAGTTAATGCCAGGAATAAGCCTTTTCCAGGTTTAATGTCTGTGCAAAATTTGTACTCACTTGCTTTCCACATAATAAAATTAATCTTTATTGCTACTATAGAATGAGCAATGTCAGGGAGGAGACAAACCAGAGGCCAGCAGCAGGGATGATGATGATGCAGGGTCTTCCCAGGTAAGGACAGGTTATAACATGCTGAGAAAAATGTATTTATTACAGGGAGAAACAATGCAGATTTCAGATCAGGTTTTTTTTACATATATTTCAGAATTACTCTCATTCACACTCCAAATAATTTTTGTTTGTATTATAGATAGCACAGAGAGAAGAGCCTGTGTCAGGGCAGAGACCAGACTACAGTACTGATAGTCAGGGACAGCCTGCAGACAGTGACAGAGAAGGGGATGGAGCTTCTTTTACCACACTAAAGCCACATCATCCAGATCCCAAGACCATTGTGTGTCAAAAGTTGATGTTTGAGGGTAATTGTGTCAAGTCAACCAGAGTTTGGCAGCTAATTCTTTAGATTTTGTTAGTATATAATTTAAATAACTAGAGTGTATCCCCTGGTGCTGTACAGTGGCTGTTATTTGTTTTTAGCCACCAAGGACAAATCTGATTGAGAGAGGATGAGAATTTGAAAAATTTGTCCCCCTCACTTCTGAGATGGTGATTACGCCCTTGCGAATCACCACTTCTTTGATGACAATATCTGCATAGATATGACAACATTATACGTGGATGGATCTTCATTCCTCCGCGACAAAATCTGTAGGGCAGGTGTTGGAGGAGTTCTCCTCCAAGACCAAGAACAGATAACTTTCAGCTACAAATTAGGCTCTCAGACTTCTCAGTACGCTGAGATTGCAGGAATCCTAATAGCTCTCCAGATGGTAGTAGAACGCTCCATCAAGACGCTAGTCATCTGCACTGACTCTAACTATGCTCGTTTAAGTTTCGCTTGTCACCTCGCTGTGTGGAAACAGAACGGTTTCCTAACAAGCGACAGAAAAGTGGTCAAACACAAAGAGCTTTTCATAGCGTGTGATCACTTGGTGACATCACACGACTTACAGATCTACTGGAAGAAAGTTCCAGGACATTCTAGAGTCCCAGGCGATGACAAGTACTACAATGACATTGCAGATTCCTTAGCCAAAGAAGGAGCCGACGAAGGTCCTCTATGGTCCTTCGACCCCTCCTGGTTAATCAAGACTCTGCCAACACAACCTACAGTCAGGGTAATGGCAGTCACACGTGCACAGGCCGCAGCCAGACCTGCTGACAACGCAGTCTCTGTACGACCTGCACTGACTGACCCAGACATCATCCAACTACAGAAGTCGGATCCTGCTATCAACTCCATGATACTGTACCTGACTGATCCAGACAAAAACACTCCGTCTAAAGACGAACTGGATTCCGATCCAGACCTTAAAGTCCTTTATCAGCTGCGCAAACAGCTAAAACTAATCAAAGGCATCCTAACTTTCGCTCATGGACCAACGTCCTCACCTGTGTTCGTGGTTCCCCATGAACAAAGGGGGGTGATGTTAGTTCATGCCCATGATCTCCCGTCCGCAGGACACAAAGGAGATAAAGCCACGCTGACGGCATTAAAACAAATTGCCTATTGGCCTGGAATGAAAAAGGATGTCAAGGACTACATTGAAGGGTGCGTGGTCTGTGGCCAGTTTCAGCCAACCAGACCACTTCACAGAGCACCACTGCAAAGCAGAGGCATTGCATTCCCATGGTCTGACCTCCAGATCGACTGGGTTGGACCACTCACTAAGAGCTCTAGAGGAAATAAATATTTTCTCACGGTAACCTGTGCATTCACCAAATGGGTAGAATGCCTACCAGCTCCTAACGACACAGCACAAACCACTGCTATGTTGTTAATGAATCATATATTCTCAAGGTTTGGACTTCCCCTTCGGGTGAACTCAGACCAAGGTACACACTTCACAGGTGAAGTGATGAAAGAACTGTGGAAGACGCTAGGCGTCAAGGCCAACTTTCATGTCGGCTACCACCCACAGGCTTCAGGCCAAGTAGAGAGAGCAAACAGAACTGTGGTGAGTATTTTGAAGAAATACGTGGCTGCAAACCACAAGGACTGGGACGTGAAACTCCCTCTGGTCCTCATGGCCATAAGAGCCACTCCACACACATCAACTGGCATCTCTCCCTTCGAGATGATGACCGGTCGACAAATGACTCTCCCTCTACACCTGTTGTACCAACCAGGCGACGCCGCCATGGCGACAGCCTACACTACACAACAATACATGAAAGATTTGAATGTACACCTCAGAAACACTTTTGCTTTCGCCCAGAAAAACCTGGAAAAATCTGCTGAAGGACGTAAGGCGTACTATGACCAGAAGGCCTCTCACAATGAACTCCAAGTGGGAGACAGAGTCTGGTACTATACGTTCGCCCCAGCAACCGGGAAAGGAGGGTCCGAGACCGGAACTCTCGCCCGCAAACTAATGCCCAGGTGGACTGGACCTCATCTGATAACAGACAAAGTGTCCTCAGTCGTCTACGAAATCAAAATCAGCAAAGGCCGCAAAGAGCCAATTGCTAAATGGGTACATCGAAATCAGATCAAACCTTACAAGGCGTTCAATGACTCCACAAAAGACAAAGATCTCACAAACTCACCGACTTCATGGGATAATAAGGTCGTCCAAACACAAGTTAGTAAATAAACTAATCAGGTTTAAACTACCGTATTTCCCACCCTATAAGTCGCATTGTCCAATTTGAACTTAGAAACGCTAAGCCTAAACCCACAACAAAAAACTAACCTTAACAACCGTTTAAATCCACGAGATTTAATTTGACCTCGGTCATAAAGTTGAGACCTGTTTTTCTTGTGTGTTGCACATTGGAATCTGACGACAAGAGTGTGTCGAAGCAGTGAAACGTTGTTTCCTTGTTGTTTAGTCATTACTGTTGTCGTTAGTTGAGATATTGTTTGGTTCTGAACACTCCCAGCCATAAAGGTTTTGTATTAACATTGGTTAACACTAATTTGACTAAGGCTGCGCTTTTTTGCGCAAGGGAACTTGGCTTCCAAATCCCCCGGTCCCTTTCAGTGGGCTATATAATGTCGATTCACATGCTAATGACCCTGCTAATGACCCATTAATTCTACACCTACACCCCCCCACCCCCTACCCCTCAGTCCAAAATCCTTGGACCCAGTGCAAGCCTTGTATAACACATAAGCATTTATCGCTGCCAGGTCAAGCATGTTGTAGAACACGGCAATGGGCCGCACCGTATATAAATGTGCAATCTGGTCCATTATACCGGTATGTCAGTTGACCTCAGGTCATGTGACCTGTGTTGGTCCGTCAGTTTACCTCAGGTCATGTGACCTGAGTTGGTCCGTCAGTTGACTTCATGTCGTGTGACCTGTGTTGTTTTGTCAGTTGACCTCAGGTCATGTGACCAGTGTTGGTCCGTCACTTGACCTCAGGTCATGTGACCTGTGTCGGTCCGTCAGTTGACCTCAGGTCATATGACCTATGTCGGTCCATCAGTTGACCTCAGGTCATGTGACCAGTGTTGGTCCGTCACTTGACCTCAGGTCATGTGACCTGTGTCGGTCCGTCAGTTGACCTCAGGTCATGTGACCTATGTCGGTCCATCAGTTGACCTCAGGTCATGTGACCAGTGTCGGTCCGTCAGTTGACTTCATGTCGTGTGACCTGTGTCATTTTGTCAGTTGACCTCAGGTCATGTGACCTGTGTTGGTCCGTCACTTGACTTCAGGTCATGTGACCTGTGTCGGTCCGTCAGTTGACCTCATGTCATGTGACCTGTCTGTCAGTTGACTTAATGTCGTGTGACCTATGTTGGTCTGTCACTTGACCTCAGGTCATGTGACCTGTGTTGGTCCGTTAGTTGACCTCATGTCATGTGACCTGTGTCGGTCCGTCAGTTGACCTTAGGTCATGTGACCTGTGTCGATCCATCAGTTGATCTCAGGTCATGTGACCTGTGTCGGTCCGTCAGTTGACCTCATGTCGTGTGACGAGTGTCGGTCCGTCAGTTGACTTCATGTCATGTGACCTGTGTCATTTTGTCAGTTGACCTCAGGTCATGTGACCAATGTTGGTCCGTCACTTGACTTCAGGTCATGTGACCTGTGTCGGTCCATCAGTTGACCTCATGTCATGTGACCTGTCTGTCAGTTGACTTCATGTCGTGTGACCTGTGTTGGTCCGTCACTTGACCTCAGGTCATGTGACCGGTGTTGGTCCGTTAGTTGACCTCACGACATGTGACCTGTGTTGGTCCGTCAGTTGACCTCATGCCATGTGACCTATGTCGGTACGTCAATTGACCTCATGTTGTGTGACCTATGTCGTTTTGTCAGTTGACCTCAGGTCATGTGATCTGTGTTGGTCTGTCAGTTGACTTCATGTCATGTGACCTGTGTCGGTCCGTCAGTAGACCTCAGGTCATGTGACCTGTGTCGTTGTGTCAGTTGACCTTAGGTCATGTGACCTGTGTTGGTACGTCAGTTGACCTCATGCTGTGTGACCAGTGTCGTTGTGTCAGTTGACCTCAGGTCATGTGACCTGTGTCGGTCTGTCAGTTGACTTCATCTCATGTGACCTGTGTCGTTTTGTCAGTTGACCTCAGGTCATGTGACCTGTGTTGGTCCGTCACTTTACCTCAGGTCATGTGACCTATGTCGGTCCATCAGTTGACCTCATGCCATGTGACCTATGTCGGTACGTCAATTGACATCAAGTTGTGTGACCTGTGTCGTTTTGTCAGTTGACCTCAGGTCATGTGACCTGTGTTGGTCCGTCAGTTGACTTCATGTCATGTGACCTGTGTCGTGTCAGTTGACCTCAGGTCATGTGACCTGTGTTGGTCCATCACATGACCTCAGGTCATGTGACCTGTGTCGGTCCGTCACTTGACTTCAGGTCATGTGACCTGTGTCGGTCCGTCAGTTGACCTCATGTCATGTGACCTGTCTGTCAGTTGACTTCATGTCGTGTGACCTGTGTTGGTCCGTCACTTGACCTCAGGTCATGTGACCTGTGTTGGTCCGTTAGTTGACCTCAGGTCATGTGACCTATGTCGGTCCGTCAGTTGACTTCATGTCATGTGACCTGTGTCGGTCCGTCAGGTGACGGACAACAATAGGTCAAGCATGTTGTAGAACACAGCAATGGGCCACCTGCATGTGTCAGAACGCACCGTATATACATGTGCCAAGGACAAGGAGAGAGACAGTACTTGTAAGCAAAATAATTTATTTGACAGAACATCAGGGTTATAGGATAATCAGCACAGCAGAATAAGACAATTGTATGCATAAACTTGTTCTGGAGCAGACAAAGCTTTCCGTTCAGTGGATGTCCCAAAATGTTCAACTGTGAGATAACTTCAGGGTCTGTTATGTGTGAATTGGTCAGGGCCTCTCTAAGGGGGGAAGTGCAACTTACTTACCTGGTGGAAACATTGGAATGCAGTCTGGTGTGGTGGGGGTGTCTGAGTTGTGAGCACGCATATTTATAACAAAAGGCAGTTAATGGCCTACTAATGGTTGAAGAGAAGGAGGGGGTTTGTCCTCAGGATCTTGAAAATTCAGTCATCCTAGTGTTAATGAATGATATGGATTTAACTATGCCAACATACAGTTCGTTTTGTTAAATCTCAATCGTTGAAGAGTCAATGTAGTTTAAAGCTACTCAAGGTACCATAAACTACACTGGTCTCACAATTTCTAAATTGAACCGATTCGATCGTTTCTATTCTAGATTATCTATTCATTTTGATGAGTCTCGCCATAGACTTCAAAATTTATTAGGAATACCAAATCCTACGTCGTTCGTCTAAAAGACAACAGACATTTAGATCAAACTATATTTCATTTTTCTATTTTAGTTTAACCTAAACTAAGTAATGAATGGAGGAATAGTTTGGAATTAGAGGCCTTCGTTACAGAAGCCCTCCAAAATTTTATAGGTACAGATCCCTATATCTAATTTTACAGAATTGATCCACCCCTTAATTGGTAATTGTAGCTGATCTAAACCATGATAGCTTACATACCAGGTGCATATAGGTAGGGCCTAATGTAAAATCCCAATCATAAGCCCACCTAAAAAACCACATAATTGCATGACACATAGAACCAGAGTGGCACTGACTGGAAACCAACCAGCCAACAACCTTCGATGTGGGGACCTGCAGCTCCAACGCTTGGTCTTCAACCTTCGTCCAAGGGTCGCCTCCTCTGCGTCAATCGAGGGATCCCCTCTACATGCTGATTATGAAAACAATTGTTGCTGATCAATCGCCAACTCTAATCGTTGTGGAATTACTGCTGTGGAATTACCGCTGTGGATCACAGACTTTGTTTTCCAAGAGTTAACAGACCCAGTTTTCCAAGGGATTACAAGCTTTCCGCTATGGGATTACCTACAAACAGTATGGAATTTCCAAAAACATTATGGGATTATAATTTTGATTTTTCTTTTCCACTTACTGGATTACTTCAAGATCAAAGACAGTTCAAGGTTTCCTTTCGTGTTGGACCCCATCCCCAAGGACTGGCGATGGCTTCCAAAAGGGGGGAGATGTAGTGGACCTACCCAGGGTCAAACTAAGGTTTTTGAACTGTCCAGTGATGACCTTTACTGACCTCTCAGTAAAGCAAGACATTTACCACAAAATCATTCCATTAGTTGTAATCTGAGAATATAGTCACCAAAAGAGACTATTTCTATCTTTGATTTTAGGCTGATGTGATCAAAAGAATAACTTTTGTCATTTTCATGATATATGTTATATGCTGTTATTCTTTAAATGTGAAACATCAATGTGTCATTTCTGCAAGTGAAAAGGTGTCAAAGTTCAGCTAAAATGTCAAACTGACTTACACTGAAATTGTTTTTGTTGAGTTCAGCTGAAACTCTCGGTAGCGTCGAGATGTCTCCTCTCTTTCAGACACTTTTCCAAAACATTCCTCTTTGTTATCTAAGCAGACTTGCTGTCAACCTTGAGTTTTTCACTTCACGTTTTCACACTCCTCTTGGCCCACGGACCAATGAGGAAAGTGTGTTCTAATCTCAACATTTTTGAGTAAAAGCGTTTGGTGGCTGAACGCTTCAGAGTTTGGAAGGAACGAGAAAGTTCCTGATGAGTTTCTGGGAACTTCAAAGAGATGTGAACCTTTCCCAAAGAGCTGAATGAATGCCTGTCACCCGCCAAGGACAGTCATTCAGCTAAGGATTGTATAACATGCCGTTATGAATCCACTTCGAACGAGCGTAAGCTCAAAACTTTGTTTATTCCTTTCTGGAATAAGTTTATCTTGAAGTCAGAGGCCTGAAGCTGACATATTCTCTGATGACCAAGCGAAACCAGGAGACGTTGAAACGTAAACTAGAACCAGTTTTGGACGTGCTGGGACTAAAGGACTCTGTGCATCTGAAGGCTGGTGTCATTTCTTTATCAGACTCGTCGTCGAAAGGTAAAGAGCTGTTTATAAAACGTACCTGGATTTTAGCAGAAGTTGGATGGAAGTGTCACTTTTGGTATCATGCTCAAGATAATTTCCTTTAAACCATCTCCCATCTTCCTCCTATCTTTTTCTCTCAATCTAAGCTGGAAACTACTTTAAGCTGAAGAGCCCACAGACTAAATATGTTAACATCCAATATTGAAGTCTGTTGTGTTAAATTTAAGTGTGCTGACGTATTAATTTGAAAGAAAGTGAAATCATATCAATCAAGTGTAATGGTGTTGATTTTAGTTGATTTATTTTAAATAAATGGTAGTGTCGCCTGGCATACCAAACTAAGTCAATGTCCATTGTCACTCTATAGCTCTGTTTATTTATCCATCATAAAGATCACAGAAATATTGGGTAAACTGAAAAAGAAAAGAATCCGTGAAATTACTATTCAATCTGAATAAGTAAGTTAATTAAGGATAAAGAGGTCAGTATTAATACTGACCCCTGTTAAAATCCTTTAGTTACATCTGGGTGGCACTATATGTGTTTAAAGACACAATATATGGTCTCCCTCATGTTCCCTTCATATCACTAAGATATAACGAATATATAAGAATAATCTAAGGGACGCTCTGGAGTCATATGTTAAACCACAATATCAATGTGTCCACGAGGGCTCACTGATGATGCACAATAAATCTGGTTTAGATCGAATGATGTATCACTGAGATATAACGATTTGAATAATCTAGGGGGCGCTCTTGAGTCATATGTTAAACCACAATATCAATGTGTCCACAAGGTCTCACTGATGAAGCATAGTAAATCTCGTGCAGATCGGATAATGTATCACTGAGATATAACTATAGTAATAATATAGGGGGCGCTATGGAGTATAAATTTACATACCATTATCAATGTGTGTAGAAGTGTTCACTTATGAATCACAATAAATCTCGTGCAGATCGGATAATGTATCACTAAGATATAACCGTAGTAATAATATAGGGGGCACTATGGAGTAAAAATTTACATACCATTATCAATGTGTGTCGAAATGTTCACTGAAGATGCACAATAAATCTGGTTTAGATCGGATGATGTATCACTGAGATATAACGATTTGAATAATCTAGGGGGCGCTCTTGAGTCATATGTTAAACCACAATATCAATGTGTCCACAAGGTCTCACTGATGAAGCATAGTAAATCTCGTGCAGATCGGATAATGTATCACTGAGATATAACTGTAGTAATAATATAGGGGGCGCTATGGAGTAAAAATTTACATACCATTATCAATGTGTGTCGAAGTGTTCACTGATAAAGCACAATAAATCTCGTGCAGATCGGATAATGTATCACTAAGATATAACTGTAGTAATAATACAGGGGGCGCTATGGAGTAAAAATTTACATACCATTATCAATGTGTGTAGAAGTGTTCACTGATGAATCACAATAAATCTCGTGCAGATCGGATAATGTATCACTGAGATATAACTATAGAAGTAATGTAGGGGGCGCACTTGAGTCAAATGTTAGCCCACCATATCAATGTGTCCACAAGGGCTCACTGATGATGCACAATAAATCTGGTTCAGATCGGATGATGTATCACTGAGATATAACAGTTTGAATAATCTAGGGGGCGCTCTGGAGTCATATGTTAGCCCACCATATCAATGTGTCCACAAGGGCTCACTGATGATGCACAATAAATCTGGTTCAGATCGGATGATGTATCACTGAGATATAACTATATAAATAATGTAGGGGGCGCACTTGAGTCAAATGTTAGCCCACCATATCAATGTGTCCACAAGGGCTCACTGATGATGCACAATAAATCTGGTTCAGATCGGATGATGTATCACTGAGATACAACAGTTTGAATAATCTAGGGGGCGCTATGGAGGCTATTTGCTAATTAGCATAAACACCTGTTCAAGGGGTGGGTAATGATCGATCATAATGATTTTGGTACTCCTCAGATCAAATCTGTGGAGTTTAGAACCAAACGTATGGTGACGGCGTTACGTCTTACTTCGCCATGTCACCACGCCCACTTGCTCCACCCAAAACGAACAGTGCTGGAAAGCTTGTTACACCAACATGTCTTCGGTGACTGGATACAATGTCACGCTGATTAGGTAACAGGGATCCGATATGGACCGTTCAACGTAAAACTTTACACTTCCTGTTGTCAGGGGGCGTGGCTTAAGTGATGTCATGATTTGACCATACAGTTTTGCAGGGGACCGGATGTGGGTCAATCACTGAAGGTTTGATGTATTAGACAGTTTTCGTGTAAGAGCTATAAGCGTTTCGTTTTTCATGGCGAGATGTCCAACTTTGAGGTCTGGCCCCGCCCCTTCATCATGCATGAAAACGCACAGTTTTGAAAATATTTGTTCCCCCGTGCCTTATAAAGAAACTGGCCAAGTTTGAATCAAATCGAGCGAAATCCCTAGGAGGAGTTCGTTGAAATGCAGAGGCTGTAAACGGCCAAAAAGGGGTGAAAATTTGGTCATCGTTCCAAAATGGCCGCCTTACCATTTATCGTACAACATTGGTGCCAGAGGGTTTTCTGTGCATCTTGGTGAGTTGGACAAGTGTACCAAATTTCATGATTCTACGTCAAACTAAGGTCAATGCAGAGGGTATTTTGAATATTTCTAGGGGGCGCTCTTGAGCCGTTTCTGTAGCGATTTGCTAATTAGCATAAACACCTGTTCAAGGGGTGGGCAATGATCGATCATACTGATTTTGGTACTCCTCGGATCAAATCTGTGGATTTTAGAACCAAACGTATGGTGATGGCGTTATGTCTTACTTCGCCACGTCGCCACGCCCACATGCTCCACCAAAAACGAACAGTATTGGAATGCTTGTTACACCAACATGTCTTCGGTCACTGGACACAATGCCACGCTGATTAGGTAACAGGGGTCCGATATGGACCGTTCAACGTAAAACTTTACACTTCCTGTTGTCAGGGGGCGTGGCTTAAGTGATGTCATGATTTGACCATACAGTTTTGCGGGGGACCGGATGTGGGTCAATAACTGAAGGTTTGATGTATTAGACTTTTTTCGTGTAAGAGCTGTAAGCGTTTCGTTTTTCATGGCGAGATGTCCAACTTTGACGTCTGGCCCCGCCCCTTCAGCATTCATGAAAACGCACAATTTTGATATCGTTTGTTCCCCCGTGCCTTATGAAGAAACTGGCCAAGTTTGAACCAAATCGAGCGAAATTCATAGGAGGAGTTCGTTCAAATGCGGAGGCTGTAAACGGCCAAAAAGGGGTGAAAATTTGGTCATCGTTCCAAAATGGCCGCCTTACCATTTATCGTACAGCGTTGGTGCAAGAGGGTTTTCTGTGCATCTTGGTGAGTTGGACAAGTGTACCAAATTTCATGATTCTACGTCAAACTAAGGTCAATGCGGAGGGTATTTTGAAAATTTCTAGGGGGCGCTCTTGAGCCGTTTCTGTGGCGATTTTTGCCACGCCCCCAAAATACGTAATTTTTCACCAGTCCTGACGAGTCCGCCAAATTTGGTGAGTTTTCGTATATGATAAAGCCTCCAAAAGGCCACTTCTTTGGGGGGAAGAAAAATAAAAAAAATAAAAATAATAATAAACACTACAATTACAATAGGTCCTTGCAGCGCTTCGCTGCTTCGGGCCTAATAATAAACACTACAATTACAATAGGTCCTTGCAGCGCTTCGCTGCTTCGGGCCTAATTAAAGCTGCAAGCAGCATTGAGGCCCGAAGCAGCTTAGCACTGCTCGGACCTTATTGAGGCGACCACGCGAGCTCCAGCTCGTCCGCTCGGTCGCCATTTCGAAGTCTCTCGTGTCTACTCCGCACCAGGGGTGCACACGCACAATAAATCTGGTTCAGATCGGATGATGTCTCACTGAGATATAACAGTTTGAATAATCTAGGGGGCGCTCTGGAGTCACATGTTAAACCACAATATCAATGTGTCCACAAGGGCTCACTGATGATGCACAATAAATCTGGTTCAGATCGGATGATGTATCACTGAGATATAACAGTTTGAATAATCTAGGGGGCGCTCTGGAGTCATATGTTAGCCCACCATATCAATGTGTCCACAAGGGCTCACTGATGATGCACAATAAATCTGGTTCAGATCGGATGATGTATCACTGAGATATAACTATATAAATAATGTAGGGGGCGCACTTGAGTCAAATGTTAGCCCACCATATCAATGTGTCCACAAGGGCTCACTGATGATGCACAATAAATCTGGTTCAGATCGGATGATGTATCACTGAGATATAACTATAGAAATAATGTAGGGGGCGCACTTGAGTCAAATGTTAGCCCACAATATCAATGTGTCCACAAGGGCTCACTGATGATACACAATAAATCTGGTTCAGATCGGATGATGTATCACTGAGATATAACTGTAGTAATAATATAGGGGGCGCTATGGAGTAAAAATTTACATAACATTATCAATGTGTGTCGAAGTGTTCACTGATAAAGCACAATAAATCTCGTGCAGATCGGATAATGTATCACTAAGATATAACTGTAGTAATAATATAGGGGGCGCTATGGAGTAAACATTTACATACCATTATCAATGTGTGTCGAAGTGTTCACTGATAAAGCACAATAAATCTCATGCAGATCGGATAATGTATCACTAAGATATAACTGTAGTAATAATACAGGGGGCGCTATGGAGTAAAAATGTACATACCATCATCAATGTGTGTAGAAGTGTTCAGTGATGAATCACAATAAATCTCGTGCAGATCGGATAATGTATCACTAAGATATAACTGTAGTAATAATATAGGGGGCGCTATGGAGTAAAAATTTACATACCATTATCAATGTGTGTCGAAGTGTTCACTGATAAAGCACAATAAATCTCGTGCAGATCGGATAATGTATCACTGAGATATAACTGTAGTAATAATATAGGGGGCGCTATGGAGTAAAAATTTACATACCATTATCAATGTGTGTAGAAGTGTTCACTGATGAATCACAATAAATCTCGTGCAGATCGGATAATGTATCACTAAGATATAACTGTAGTAATAATATAGGGGGCGCTATGGAGTAAAAATTTACATACCATTATCAATGTGTGTCGAAGTGTTCACTGATAAAGCACAATAAATCTTGTGCAGATCGGATGATGTATCACTAAGATATAACTGTAGTAATAATATAGGGGGCGCTATGGAGTAAAAATTTACATACCATTATCAATGTGTGTCGAAGTGTTCACTGATAAAGCACAATAAATCTCGTGCAAATTGGATAATGTATCACTGAGATATAACTGTAGTAATAATATAGGGGGCGCTATGGAGTAAAAATTTACATACCATTATCAATGTGTATAGAAGTGTTCACTGATGAATCACATTAAATCTCGTGCAGATCGGATAATGTATCACTAAGATATAACTGTAATAATAATATAGGGGGCGCTATGGAGTAAAAATTTACATACATTATCAATGTGTGTCGAAGTGTTCACTGATAAAGCACAATAAATCTCGTGCAGATCGGATAATGTATCACTAAGATATAACTGTAGTAATAATACAGGGGGCGCTATGGAGTAAAAATTTACATACCATTATCAATGTGTGTAGAAGTGTTCACTGATGAATCATAATAAATCTCGTGCAGATCGGATAATGTATCACTAAGATATAACTGTAGTAATAATATAGGGGGCGCTATGGAGTAAAAATTTACATAACATTATCAATGTGTGTCGAAGTGTTCACTGATAAAGCATAATAAATCTTGTGCAGATCGGATGATGTATCACTGAGATATAACTATAGAAATAATGTAGGGGGCGCACTTGAGTCAAATGTTAGCCCACCATATCAATGTGTCCACAAGGGCTCACTGATGATGCACAATAAATCTGGTTCAGATCGGATGATGTATCACTGAGATACAACAGTTTGAATAATCTAGGGGGCGCTATGGAGGCTATTTGCTAATTAGCATAAACACCTGTTCAAGGGGTGGGTAATGATCGATCATAATGATTTTGGTACTCCTCAGATCAAATCTGTGGAGTTTAGAACCAAACGTATGGTGACGGCGTTACGTCTTACTTCGCCACGTCACCACGCCCACTTGCTCCACCCAAAACGAACAGTGCTGGAAAGCTTGTTACACCACCATGTCTTCGGTGACTGGATACAATGTCACGTTGATTAGGTAACAGGGATCCGATATGGACCGTTCAACGTAAAACTTTACACTTCCTGTTGTCAGGGGGCGTGGCTTAAGTGATGTCATGATTTGACCATACAGTTTTGCAGGGGACCGGATGTGGGTCAATCACTGAAGGTTTGATGTATTAGACAGTTTTCGTGTAAGAGCTGTAAGCGTTTCGTTTTTCATGGCGAGATGTCCAACTTTGAGGTCTGGCCCCGCCCCTTCAGCATGCATGAAAACGCA
>JBBPBX010036779.1:0-14077 GCA_038048925.1 Garcialebias charrua | reverse complement strand
CAGGACAAGACAACAGAGTGTCCACAGCGCTGCAACTCCAAAACAGTAAAATCAGGTGCCTAAAAGAGAAAACCCATTATTGTGGATTCAGGAAAAAATTAAAGTCTAAATCGCAGGTAGCTTACACAGAGGTGAAAACACAGCCAAACCCGGGAGGAAGCAGGTCAGCAGGCGACGATTAAAAGGAAGCCGCATGCCACAACAACCCCCGGCCACAGCTGGCAATGCCAGCAGAGCAACGCTGCAGAAACGCACGACAGGTGTACCACCCCCAAAAAACCCAACCACGATCCCAGTCACTGATTTGAAAAACTGGCACTTACAATCTCAGACGAGCAGATCAAGAGCACCAGCAAAATAAAGCAGCCGACTGGAGCAGCAGTGAGGGAAACAAAGACACACGCACCCCATAGCAGCCTACCCAGCTATAAAGGCGTCTGCCCCGCCCACTAATCAACAATGCACATCTAGCTGCACCTGACACGCATAGTGGAAGGGAGGGGGAAGTGGAACACCATCTCACCACATAAATAACAACATTGGGTTGCAGCAAAGCATGTATTAAGGTATCTGAAATGTACACTAAATCAGGAATTATGCCTCAAGAAAAATAATGTAAATCTTAAACTTGTGGCATACTGTGATGCAGACTGGGCAGGAGACAAGAAGGACAGACGGAGTATGACCGGTTACCGTTTTAATCTATCTGAGACTGGACCCATTATTTCCTCGAAGTCTAAAAAGCAATCCACAGTTTATTTATCTACTGTACATGTGAAGCTGAATATATTCCCTTGGCTGCTGCTGCACAGGAAAGTATGTATCTTGTGAATCTAGTGAATGGAATGGACTTTGGATGTGAATATGCACCTGTGACCATTTTTGAGGACAATCAAAGTGCAATTGCTCTTTCTAAAAGTCCGGTCTACCGCCAAAGATGCAAACACATTGAGCATTTAAATAAAAGCCCAACTTCTCTCCATCCCATGCAATTTTGGTTTAGGAAGTATCACTCTACAGAGACAGCCACCTGTTACCTTTTGGAAAATCTAAAACAGCTTCTAGATCAGGGCGGCTTTGTGGGTGCTGTGTTCCTTGACCTGAAATGTGCTTTTGACACAATCAACCACAACATTCTTCTTGCTAAACTAACTCATTTTAATTTCTCTAATAGTGCCCTCTGCTGGATGAAATCATATCTGTCTGATAGAAAACAAGCAGTACAAATAGAAAACTCACAATCTACCTTTCTTACCTGCTCAGCTGGAGTCCCACAGGGCTCAATACTGGGACCAATCTTATTTAGCCTATATGTTAATGATTTACCAAGTGTTTGCAAAACTGTAAAAATGCATTTATATGCAGATGATACTGTATTGTATGTTCATGGAAAAACAAAAAATGAAGCTGCTGCTGTGCTTTCTAGTGCCATGATGCCTGTGTCTCACCGGCTCCAGGACTCTTGTCTACATCTCAATATTAAAAAAACAGTCTGTATTTTTTTTTTTTCTCGGCTGCCAGCAGATAATGAGCAACCATCTGTGTTGGTCAATGGCGAGACATTAGATGTGGTTGAACAATTTATATACCTTGGAGTCATTTTTGATTCCAATCTAAATTTCAAGCGACATGTAAAGAGAATTTCACATATAATTAAACTTAATCTGGCAAACTTCAAACATTTAAGACCTTCTCTGACAACAGAATCAGCAAAGGCTTACATGGGCTTACAGGGGCTGCCGTGGCACAGTGGTAGTGGCAGCCGACCACCGATCGGAAGGTTGGAGGTTCCAATCCCGAGTTCCCACACCATGTGTCATTGTGTCCCTGGGCAAGATACTTAACCCCGAGTTGCTCCCAGTAGGACTGGCTGGCGCCTTGCATGGCAGACTACTGCTACCAGTGTATGAATGTGTGTATGAATGTGTGTATGAATGGGTGGATGGCTGGTGCTGTGCAGTGCTTTGGGGCCCCTCATAGGGGGCTAGAAGGCGCTATATAAGTAAGCTCCATTTACCATTTACATGCATGCCACGATCTTCAACCATATAGGCTATTCTAAAAAAGCTAATTCTGGTCCTCTGGACATTCAAAAAACAAAACAAAACAAAGCAAAAAAACCTGTAGAAACGTTTTGTCTTTCGTCCGAAAGACTTCCTCAGTCTGAGATGCTGTATTCAGCTCAGTCTTATAAATAGCACCCTCTCACAGTGGATCAACCAGTTTGCTGATGACAGCCGAAACCAGCTGCTCACATGATCAAGGAGGACCATCAGCCTAACGATGGATCGTTAGCACCCTGATGGTTGTTTGCTATTCACAGAGGGCTGAGTGATACTAGCAATAACAGCATTGTAAGAGGGGGACAGTTGAACCCAGAGGCCTCCACCTCTGTTTAATGATGGACGGTTTCTTTTCACAAAGATGGCCTCCTTTACTCCTCTCTCAAACCATCGTTCCTCTCTATCAAGGATGTGAACATCTTCATCCCTGAAAGAGTGACCACTGACCTGGAGATGAGTGTAGACCGCAGAGTCCTGGCCTGATGATGTTGACCTTCTGTGCTGGGCCATCCTTTTGGCCTGTGGCTGTTTAGTTTCCCCGATTTTAAGAGCTGTTTCCTTTTAGGAGTTGTTTAAACTAATGTCAGTATCCGTTGATATTAAAAAGATGTTACTAATATAGCTCTGATTTAAAAGTTAAAGCAAACACTCTCTTTTTCCATCAATTAAATGCTTTATTAGAAGTAACTTTCCAGAAAATAAAGGTTAACTACACACACCAAAACAGTTAACCACCCTAGAAGTAAAAAACACATTTTAAAGTTAAAACCTAACTTTGATGTTGTTTTGCTTAAATATGTAAATACAAAGTCACAAAAATGACTTTCAGCTCTAAAGAAAATTAAATAGTAACTGATCCAGGCTCCTGAGGGAGGTTACAAGCAATTTCATTCATTCAACCTTTATTTAGTCAGGTAAATATTTTGAACCTCATGGGCTCATTTACGAAAGCGACCTGCTAAAACTAAAGAACAATGGACAGCAGTGATAGAATTTCATTAAACAATAAACAAACAAACAATAAACAATAGAAAACAAAAAGAGAGAAAAAAACAAAAGATTTTTTTTTAACAAAGTATCAAAAAACTAGCAAAACATTATAAGGCAGATGTATAAAATCAAAGACAGGAACAAATCTGCATTTATTGCATCTGCAATAAAAGTCTAAATTATCTTTAAGACCTACCGTATTTTCCACCTGATAGGTCACACCGTTATATAGATCGCTTTGTCCAATTATTGGCAATAATTTGGAAAAATCCATAAACGGGTCGTACCTTTATTTAGGTCACATCTATTATGCGTCACCGCTACGCGATGCGTCATAGCCTCATTTGCCCTGCTGAAAATGGCAGCCACAGAAGCGAGCGAACACGGAAGGACTTTACAAGATTAACACAGTTGCTAAAAATTATAGCTGACATTATAGCACAAGGGTTCCTGAGCTTAACCGTTCCTTAATAAATTCACGAAATGGTCAAATCTGCTGGATTTAAATTGTTTCGCTTTGACGTCTTCCAAACAATCCCGTGCACTGCGAAAATAAATTATAAATAAATCAAATTTTAGCTCAAATGTCTCATACAGGTCACAGTTTGTAAATGACCCTCAAGTAATTACGTTCTGTAGGTTTCAAGAAAATCTGCGGTGTGGTTTATGAGTTATTTAGACAAATAGTAGTAGGAAAATAACCCGAAGCTAACGCGACACGTTTATGTCTATAAAACATCAATATTTATCTCAAATGTCTCATAAAGGTCACAGTTTCTAAATGACCACCAAGTAATTACGTTCTGTAGGTTTCAAGAAAATCTGCAGTATGGTTTATGAGTTATTTAGACAAAATCGTAGCAGGAAAATAACCCGAAGCTAACGCGACACGTTTACGTCTATAAAACAAAGAATATTATCTCAAATATCTCATACAGGTCACAGTTTATGAATGACACCAAGTAATTACGTTCTGTTGGTTTCAAGAAAATCTGTGCTATGGTTTATGAGTTATTTTAGACAAATAGTAGCAGGAAAATAACACGAAGCTAACGCGACACGTTTACGTCTATAAAACATCAATATTTATCTCAAATGTCTCATAAAGGTCACAGTTTCTAAATGACCACCAAGTAATTACGTTCTGTATGTTTCAAGAAAATCTGCAGTATGGTTTATGAGTTATTTAGACAAAATCGTAGCAGGAAAATAACCTGAAGCTAATGCGACACGTTTACGTCTATAAAACATCGAATATTATCTCAAATATCTCATACAGGTCACAGTTTTTAAATGACCACCAAGTAATTACGTTCTGTAGACTGTAGGTTTCAAGAAAATCTGCGGTATGGTTTATGAGTTATTTAGACAAAATCGTAGCAGGAAAATAACCCAAAGCTAACGCGACACGTTTACGTCTATAAAACATCAAATATTATCTCAAATATCTCATACAGGTCACAGTTTGTAAATGACCACCAAGTAATTACGTTCTGTAGGTTTCAAGAAAATCCGCGATGTGGTTTATGAGTTATTTAGACAAAATCGTAGCAGGAAAATAACCCGAAGCTAACGCGACATGTTTACATCTATAAAACATCGAATATTATCTCAAATATCTCATACAGGTTACAGTTTATAAATGACCACCAACCCAGCAAACATGCATAGATGGGCCCCACATGGGGTTATAGTGGGCTACTTGGGTAACGAGTGGGCATGGGATTTATCTGGGCTAACTGCATGAGACCCATATGGTTATCCCACAAAGGAACCCATTTTGTTGGCCCTGTTGGGCTAAATATATGGGTCCTATACAGCATTAATGTGGGCTAACTTGCAATGGGACAGAAATGGGCTATTTTACATGAAACCCATGTGGTTTTAGTATAATGGGCCCATCATGGGAAGCCCATGTGGGCAGACTGCATTTACCCCAAGTGAGCTAAATGTGGGATGACTTTACATGGCTTCAACCTGGGCATCTATATATATGTCCGAGTTCATTTGTATGTGGGCTAACTGGGAATGGGACAGAAATGGGCAATACTATATGGGACCCATGTGGTTTCGGTATAATGGGCCCAGCATGGGAAGCACATGTGGGCTAACTGTATTTACCCCAATTGGGATAAGTGTGGGCTGACCTTACATGGGTTGAACCTGGGCATAGATATATAGGCCCCAGTTCAATTTTATTTGGGCTAACTGGGAATGGGACAGATATGTGAATCAGTATATGGGACCCATGTGATTTTAGTATAATGTGCCCAGCATGGGAAGCCCATGTGGGCTAACTGTATTTATCCCAAGTGGTATAAATGTGGGATCACCTTACATGGGTTCAACCTGGGCATGGATATATAGGGCCCAGTACATTTTTATGTGGGCTAACTGGGAATGGGTGGGATACTGACAGACAGAAATGGGCATCATTATATGGGACCCATGTGGTTTTAGTATAATGGGCACAATATGGGAAGCCCATGTGTGCTAACTATATTGACCCCAAGTGGGATAAGTGTCGGATGACCTTACATGGGTTCAGCCTTGGCATGGATATATAGACCCCAGTTCATTTTTATGTGGGCTAACTGGGAATGGGACAGAAATGGGCAATACTATATGGGACCCATGTGGTTTTGGTATAATGGGCCCAGCATGGGAAGCCCATGTGGGCTAATTGTATTTATCCCAAGTGGTATAAATGTGGGATCACCTTTCATGGGTTCAACCTGGGCATGGATATATAGGGCCCAGTACATTTTTATGTGGGCTAACTGGGAATGGGACAGAAATGGGCATCATTATATGGGACCCATGTGGTTTTAGTATAATGGTCACAGTATGAGAAGCCCATATGTGCTAACTGTATTGACCCCAAGTGGGATAAGTGTCAGATGACCTTACATGGGTTCAGCCTTGGCATGGATATATAGGCCCCAGTTCATTTTTATGTGGGCTAACTGGGAATGGGACAGAAATGGGCATTATTATATGGGACCCATGTGGTTTTAGTATAATGGGTCCATCATGGGAAGCCCTTATGGGCTAACTGTATTTACCCCCATTGGGATAAGTGTGGGCTGACCTTACATGGGTTGAACCTGGGCATAGATATATTGGCCCCAGTTGAATTTTATTTGGGCTAACTGGGAATGGGACAGATATGCATCTGTATATGGGACCCATGTGATTTTAGTATAATGTGCCCAGCATGGGAAGCCCATGAGGGCTAACTGTATTTATCCCAAGTGGTATAAATGTGGGATCACCTTACATGGGTTTAACCTGAGCATGGATATATAGGAACCAGTACATTTTTTATTTGGGCTAACTAGCAATGGGACAGAAATGGGCAATTTATATGGGACCCATGTGGTACATGCATACTCATCCACCCGGTCTCTACGGTCACAGAACAGTCATCTACTTCACATTCCGAGAACCAAATTAAGGACCATGGGAGACCGGGCTTTCAGTGTGGCTGCCCCCCGCCTGTGGAACTCTCTTCCTGACTGCCTAAGAGCTCCACAGTCACTGGTTGACTTTAAGAGCGGCTTGAAGACCTTTCTTTTTAACCAAGCATACTCTGCCTCCTCATGATTCTATCTTTGATCTTAGTTGATACTGTTATTGATTTTACTTGTTTTATTACTTGTTTTATTGACATTTAATTCTGTTGCACTTTGTAGCACTTTGAGATTTTCATTAATGAAAAGTGCGTTATAAATTGAATTCATTATTATTATTATTATTATTATTATTATTATTATTATTATTATTATTATTATTATTATTATTATTATTATTATAATGGGCCCTGCATGGGAAGCCCATGTGGGCAGACTGTATTTACCCCAAGTGGTATAAGAGTGGGTTGACCTTTCATGGGTTGAACCTGGGCATGAATGTATAGGTCCCAGTTCGTGTTTATGTGGGATAACTGCGAATTGGACAGAAATGGACATTATTATATGGGACCCATGTGGTTTTAGTATAATGGCCCCAGCATGGGAAGCCCTTATGGGCTAACTTTATTTACCCCAAGTGGGCTAAATGTGGGATGACCTTACATGGCTTCAACTTGGGCATGTATATATAGGCCCCAGTTCATTTTTATGTGGGCTAACTGGGAATGGGACAGAAATGGGCAATATTATATGGGACCCATGTGGTTTCGGTATAATGGGTCCAGCATGGGAAGCACATGTGGGCTAACTGTATTTACCCCAATTGGGATAAGTGTGGGCTGACCTTACATGGGTTGAACCTGGGCATAGATATATTGGTCCCAGTTCGTGTTTATGTGGGATAACTTCGAATGGGACAGACATGGACATTATTATATGGGACCCATGTGGTTTTAGTATAATGGCCCCAGCATGGGAAGCCCTTATGGGCTAACTGTATTTAACCCAAGTGGGCTAAATGTGGGATGACCTTACATGGCTTCAACCTGGGCATGTATATTTAGGCCCCAGTTCATTTTTATGTGGGCTAACTGGGAATGAGACAGAAAAGGGCAATATTATATGGTACCCATGTGGTTTTAGTATAATGGGCCCTGCATGGGAAGCCCATGTGGGCAGACTGTATTTACCCCAAGTGGTATAAGAGTGGGCTGACCTTACATGGGTTGAACCTGGGCATGAATGTAGAGGTCCCAGTTCGTGTTTATGTGGGATAAGTGCGAATGGGACAGAAATGGACATTATTATATGGGACCCATGTGGTTTTAGTATAATGGGCCCAGGATGGGAAGCCCTTATGGGCTAACTGTATTTACCCCAAGTGGGCTAAATGTGGGATGACCTTACATGGCTTCAACCTGGGCATGTATATATAGGCCCCAGTTCATTTTTATGTGGGCTAACTGGGAATGGGACAGAAATGGGCAATATTATATGGGACCCATGTGGTTTCGGTATAATGGGTCCAGCATGGGAAGCACATGTGGGCTAACTGTATTTACCCCAATTGGGCTAAATGTGGGATGACCTTACATGGCTTCAACCTGGGCATGTATATATAGGCCCCAGCTCATTTTTACGTGGGCTAACTGGGAATGGGACAGATATGTCCAGTCCTCACATCCTTCTACAGGTGTGCAGTGGAGAGCATCCTGTGCTCCAGCATCAATGTGTGGCATGGAGGCTGCACAGCTGCAGAAAGAAAAGCTTTGCAGAGAGTGGGGAAGGCTGCACAGAAGTCTGCTGGAGTCAGTCTCCCCACCATCACAGACATTTACACTTCGAGATGCAGGAAAAAAGCCACCTGCATCATGAAAGACCCCACTCACCCAGCACACACACTCTTTGCCCCACTCCCCTCAGGACGGAGGTTGAGGAGCATCAAATGTAGAACCACTAGACTGAGGAACAGCTTCTACCCTGAGGCTGTTAGACTCATGAATAAATAAATAATAAGAATAATCACTGTGAAATATCACATCATGCTGATGCTGATCTGTTTTCTTGTTGCTGTGTTCATCTGTGACCATCTGCTCATAAAGACTCATGTTCGTGCTGCTGTTTGTAATGACATTTTTCTATTACTCTAGGGCTTAGTGTATTTCTAGTTGGATGTTTTTCTTAGTTCATATCCTAGATGTTATTACAGTTTTTCTCTCACATTTTGTCGTTGGATGTAACTGGGACCCTGTGTATATAATCTCATTTCATCACATGTACTACATGCGCAGTGGTGTCAAAAGTATTCACATTCATTACTCAAGTAGAAGTATAGATACTGGGATTTAAAATTACTTCTGTAGAAGTAGAAGTATCAACTCTAGCTTTTTACTCAAGTAAAAGTAAAAAAGTACTGGTTTCAAAAACTACTTAAAAGTATAAAAGTAAAAGTAGCGTAAGAAAAAGCAACAAAAAAGACAAATGCTTAGGCTGCACCACACATACTATTGTATACAACCCCACCTCCCCCACAAAAATCATTTTTTTAGACTAGATTATATTATATTGTTAATGTTGAAAAACTAGGGGTGTACTAAGCTACCTGTCTTAACTGCATTATGCCCATTGAAAATAGGGTTGCCAACTCCTTGATAAATAAATAAGGGACACCTCTCGGCAGGGCTGGTCACCCCATTTAACCCCCCCCACACACACACACACACACACACACACACACAAACACCCTGCCTGCCCCTCCTCACTTTGAAATCAACCTGAATTCATTTGGATACGTGTTTTTGAATTATAAAAATATGTATAAACAAATTATTACACAATTAACCATTTATTTTTAGTGCAAATAGAATTGCCAGAAACAAACATATCTTTTGAAAATTATGTATCTTTCTTAAACAGACCTCTGTCCTGCTTAATAACTTAAAACAGAATTATGTATCTTTCTTAAACAGACCTCTGTCCTGCTTAATAACTTAAAACAGAATTATGTATCTTTCTTAAACAGACCTCTGTCCTGCTTAATAACTTAAAACAGAATTATGTATCTTTCTTAAACAGACCTCTGTCCTGCTTAATAACTTAAAACAGTATTAAATAACAAAAAATCAATACGAACATTCTGTAATAGTGCATTTAGTGCAACGTGCAAATAAAGTTTGTAGTAAATCTGTAAACATAAACACATTGCGCCTCAAAGGCCATGGCTTTCCACTTGTAGTAAAAATAAAAAACTTGTAAACTAAAACAGTGGAACGTTACATTAGGAGTCAACGTATTTTTTCCATTTGTTTTTCTGCTGAGATCGTGCTGCAGCAAGGAATGCTCTGTTTTTCAGTGCCAAAGAGTAAAACTCTGAGCAAGACATTTCATAATTTAGACTGAGAATGAGCTCACTTCTAATTAGTTCAGTAGAACATTTGTTTTGCACATCAGTCCACTTACTTTTCATGAAAGAGAAAATCCTTTCCACAACCAGTGGAAGATGGGATGCTGAGGACAAAGGATACAACAGCTGGATG
This sequence comes from Garcialebias charrua, assembly GCA_038048925.1. Lineage (NCBI taxonomy): Eukaryota > Metazoa > Chordata > Actinopteri > Cyprinodontiformes > Rivulidae > Garcialebias > Garcialebias charrua. Next base: position 4,075 of record JBBPBX010036779.1, on the reverse strand, counting down.
TTGGAGAGGTCAGCTGCCTGAAGAACTTGCATCCACTTCTCTGCTGTTCCCTGGGACTGCCACCTTTCTTTCTCCTGAGGTGAGGTGGTGAGGTGGTCTATCAGGCTGTTTGCAGTCACACATTCCTCATACAGCTCATCCATAGACATGTTCAGCCTGCCAAAAGGTGTTAAAGTTCATTAGTGATACATAGCCTAGGTTATGTAGTGATAAATAAATGGAAAAACGTGTATTGTTTATATTTATAATTTAGCATTGTATTTAAACTACATTTTGAAATGTATTTATTAATTTACCTATATGAACTGTGTTTTTTTAAAGATGGACAAGGTTGTATGTTTGCATAGTGTAAAGTAAATTCACAATTATGTATTTATTTGTACGTGTCAATTGTACACTTTTGTTTATAACTATCAATAATTAAACATGGTTCACCACTACACTGGAAATTATTGAATTTTTACCTGCCAACCAGGTGAAGACTTTCAGTGATCTTCTCCACTTCCTCAAAGGATATTTTTCCAGATGGCAGTTTTTTTTTTTTTTTACATACCATATCTGCCTCTGGTGTTGCCCGGTGCAGAACAAATTGGTCAAGGGTTCTCCTGGTTTTGTTGTCTTTCACGTTTATATTTATTATACAACATTAGTATGTTACTAGGTCACTAGAAGTCAGTAGTAACGAGATCTCGTTGTACGAGATCTCGCGATATTAAACTCCCGCGATATCTCTCGTTGAGAGGTAACGTTGTCTCGCGAGACGCTAATGCTAGCGCTAGCAGAGCCCCTAACAAGTCAGCGTCACAGACAGCATGGCTTCGCCGGATGAAGTTGCTATAGAAGACGCCCCAATTACTGATGGAGGGTCCCGGTCCCGCATACGCTTCTACATTGATGGAGGGTCCCGGAGCTGCCGACGCTGCCCCGGATGTAAAGACACACGCGTGTGACCGGTGTTGCCAGATAGAGTCCCACCCACCCAAAGCACTCTTTACCCGCAAAAGTCAGAAGGAAAATCGCGGTGAACCGCCCAATCTGGCAACACTGGTGAGTGACGACGGCTGCTGAAGCGGATATTTATGTTCCAATTTTTGGAAAGTCCTGCGTGAATATCTATATTCTACAAAAAAAAACGGCAAAATGAAAGAAAAGTAACGAGGCTATTTTTAAAAAGTAAGGAGTAGAAAGTACCAGTAATTGCGTGAAAATGTAAGAAGTAGAAGTATAAAGTAGGCTGAAAAATAATTACTTTACTAAAGTATAGATAACTAAAATTTGTACTTAAGTAAAGTAACGAAGTATTTATACTTCGTTACTTGACACCTCTGTACATGCGGTGCAAATGACAATAAAGACTCTCTGACTCTGACTCTGATGTGCATCAGTACATAGGACCCATGTGATTTTACTATAATGTGCCCAGCATGGGAAGCCCATGTGAGCCAACTGTATTCATCCCAAGTTGTATAAATGTGGGATCAACAGATACAAATTTAAACTATGCATTGAATTTACATTTATGAATTCAATGTATAGTTTAAATCTGTATCTGTTGATCAAAACCAACAAGAATTAAAACTCATAGTGCCACAATCAAAAACAAAACTAAAAAACGGGGAGTGAACTGTGTTGATTTCCCATCATGCTTAGCGGTATATTAGTGTTCAATTATAGTTTAAATCTGTATCTGTTGATCAAAGCCAACAAGAAATACAACTCATAGAGTCAGAGAGTCAGAGAGTCTTTATTGTCATTTGCACCGCATGTGGTACATGTGATGAAAACGAGATTATGTACACGGGGTCCCAGTTACATCCAACAACAAATGCAAGAGAAAAACAGTAATAACATCTAGAATTAACTAAGAAAAACATCAACTAGTAATACACTAAGCTTAATATAGTGGGAATAAACAGCAGCACGAACATGAGTTTGTATGAGCAGATGGTCACAGATGAACACAGATGAACACAGCAACAAGAAAACAGATCAGCATCAGCACAATGTGATATTTTGCAGTGTTTATTTTTATTTTATTTTTATTTATTCATGAGTCTAACAGCCTCAGGGTAGAAGCTGTTCCTCAGTCTAGTGGTTCTACATTTGATGCTCCTCAACCTCCGTCCTGAGGGGAGTGGGGCAAAGAGTGAGTGTGCTGGGTGAGTGAGGTCTTTCATGATGCAGGTGGCTCTTTTCCTGCATCTGGAGGTGTAAATGTCTGTGATGGTGGGGAGACTGACTCCAACAGACTTCTGTGCAGCCTTCACCACTCTCTGTAGAGCTTTCCTCTCTTCAACTGTGCAGCCTCCATGCCACACGTTGATGCTGGAGCACAGGACGCTCTCCACTGCACACCTGTAGAACGAGGTGAGAACTGGGCTGCTCAGACCAGCACGTCTCAGCCGTCTGAGGAAGTAGAGTCTCTGATGACCTTTCTTGATCAGGCTGGTGGTGTTGTTGCTCCAGCTGAGGTTATCATTCATGTGTACACCCAAGTATTTGTAGCTGGAGACCACTTCCACTGCAGACCCACCTATTTTCAGTGGGGCATGGGTGTGTTTGTTCCTTCTGAAGTCCACAATCATCTCCTTTGTCTTCTTCACATTCATGTGAAGATTATTCTCTTTGCACCAGCTCTCCAGGTGTTCCACCTCCTGTCTGTAGCTGGACTCATCATTGTTTGTGATGCATCCCACCACCGCTGTATCATCTGCAAACTTAACAATATGACAGCCTGGAAGTGTGGCTGTACAATCATATGTGAGCAGAGTGAACAGAAGGGGGCTCAGCACACATCCTTGAGGAGAGCCAGTGCTGAGGGTTATGGTGGAGGAGGAGAAGTTGTGGATCTTCACGGACTGTGGTCTGTTTGTTAAGAAGTCTAGTACCCAGTTACAAATAGAGGGGCTTAGTCCAAGTGTAGATAGTTTGTCTATCAGAGTTTGGGGGATCATGGTGTTGAAGGCAGATGTGAAGTCCTGTTGGAATAATTGTAAATACATATTATCACATTTATATTCTTTAATACATTTTGTGTTTAAACTTATTCCTTTTTATTTTAAAGTGAACAATGTAAATGTTCTTTGTAACTAATGCCTGTGATAAGTTTGTGTGCAGGAAACCTGTTCGACCGGTAACACACCCTGGGCAAAACTGGCTGTTGGAACAGGTTCTCGTGCTGGCAGGGGGAAAAACAACTGTGGGCAGTTGTTTTCCACTCCATCTTGGAAGAATGTTGTTCAACATGTTGACGTGTACCTATGTGTGAATCAGTCTCAACCGGTTTTCCCCTCTCCCTCAGCGGTTGAGACATTGTGTAACTAGGGCATTCCTAACTCAATAAAAGGCAAGGAAAAACAACTGAGAAGGAGAGCGGGTTGGCTCTCCTTGCAAGAAAAATACTCAAATCACTTGTGTCTTGTTCTCTGTTTTACAGCATGGTGTTTTAATAATGTTTGGGGTTTAAACCTGACATTAACTTGGTCCTTCGAGCCGGATTCCAAGATACCTGATGATCCCAGTGGGTGAGTAGGTTACAGGCAAAATCTGTGGCCACAGTATTGATACCCTTTCCGGGACTGGAGTCCTCCTCACTGACTGGGGTCCGACGGTTGACGGAGTCCAGGAGAGACGTGACACAGAGTGGAGTGAGTATCGTTTTATTTTAAAACGAGTGAAGTGTGAAAGCTGAGTAAAACAAACCCTGACAATTCTAGACTCTATCAGGTAAAAAGAAGTAGTTAAATTCCGCAGGAGGACAGACTCCTTTGACTTAGATAAACAACTAAAAACAGTCAATTAAATTCTGTGTAGGGCGGCGGAGCCCTCTACTTTAAGATAAATAGGAATAAAAAGCAGCGCTAAAAATGTATGCATGTGTTTGTGAGTGTGAAAAGGAAATAAAAGTACCGCTTGGTTCTTTTGTTTCATACCAAAATAACAGGAAACAAACAGTGAAACCTTTTGGTGTCAGAGGCTAAGAAGAATCCGCTCATTTGAGTTGAAGTGATTCTTGCCATAAGGATCTTTTATCACTGTCCTGTTACTTAACAAATCCAGTATTAGTCACCCTATG